>SNQJ01S0055969.1:2604-13114 GCA_010110895.2 Picea sitchensis
ATTGTGTCCTTCTTTCCTCCATTGGAGCCCAGCGAAGGCCTTCCACTACCAAGAGGAACAGATAAGGATATAATGGGAAACTTTGTCGAAGCTCTAGCCCTGATCTGAAGGAGCCGACATCGTTGATTAATATAGCAAAATATGTAGTTTTTACACATGCCATGATCCATTTGATGTTCTGCAGCTCGAACCCAATGTGTAGCAACACAAGATGAAGATATAAACATAAGACTCTATCAAAATCCTTTGATAAGTCTATTTTAAATACTACCACTTCTTTCTTTTGTGTTTTTATTGTGTGAATGCCCTCCTGCACTGCACCAATGGCTTCGTGAATGGGCTTGCATTTTAGAAAGTCGAATTGTTCTTGTGAAATGCATTTAGAGAGAAGGGGCTTGAGCCTCATAACAATGATCTTGGAATATATTTTGTATAGACAAATGCATAGCACAATGGGTCTGAAGTCATCGAAGGAAGAGGGAAGATTCGATTTAGGGATCAAAGATTTGAAGGTGGA
The DNA here is from genome assembly GCA_010110895.2 of Picea sitchensis. Taxonomy (NCBI): domain Eukaryota; kingdom Viridiplantae; phylum Streptophyta; class Pinopsida; order Pinales; family Pinaceae; genus Picea; species Picea sitchensis. The sequence goes on from SNQJ01S0055969.1 coordinate 3,122, forward strand.
ATTGATTCTTAGTTTAAATTTCCCCTTTGTTTAAATTTCTTCCATTACTTTGAGTAGGTCCTCCGCCACACAACCAAAAAAATATGTGAAAAATTCAGTTGTTCAACCATCAGGACCTGGAATTTTGTCCCTTTTAAAGTACTCCAGAACACCGCTAAGTTCCTCCATGGTAATTTATTTTTAAAATTCTTGGTTTTTTGCCTGGTCAACCATCCTTGAGAACATGGCTATAAGTTCCAACATATCTCCAACCTTTTCATTTTTGTTCTATGAAAAAAGGTTTTTGAAATGTGCCACCCCCAAGCCATCTAACTCAACAAAACCATTTTTCTTGTTCCCTTGGGAATCCTCTAGCTCCTATACAGTGTCGAAATTTTTCATGTGGTTTGTGATTTTATGGAAGTATTTTGAGTTTTGGTCACCCACATCTAACCAGAGCACATGAATATTTAGACGCTAGGCTTGTTCATTCTCAAGAAGAATAGAATTTCATTTGGCTTCCAATAATTTGCATCGGTCCCTGACAACTGAGGACACCGACGAGGAACCAACCACCTTCTCATAGTTCTCTTCGAGTTCCTTTTCAACTAGATTTGATTCTATTGGATTTGATTATCTGGGTTTCCTGGCCCATACTGAGGTCTCATTTTTAATGTTTGAAGGTTATGAACAAAATGATCACTGGAAGATAGACCATTGTCCTCTTGGAAGGGGGCCCAAGACACATAAACCAACTTTTTGTATTCCTCTATATTGGCCCAACTCGAATTGTATTTAAAGGGCAATCCCAGCTTCTCTTTTGCACATCCAAGTTTTATGAAAATGGGCTAGCAATCCGAGCAACTGATTGGGCCCACCCATGATATGGAATTGACTAGTTCCTCAAGAAATGATTCCTTTTCTAAAAATGTATCAATATGTTTATGAATGTTATCGTTCACGCCTCTATTTTTATACCAGGTCGGTCTCAACACGGTAGGTTCCACATCGATTAACTTGTAGGTTTCCATTTTCTCCAAGAATTAGTTGGAAATTTTGTCTTTCCGCCCCTGCATTCCCCATACCTCATCCTTGTTCTCCGTGAAATTGAGGTCCCCTCTAATGATTAAATTTTCATTAGCAATCAAATTGCTTGCAAATAATTTATTCTAGAACACCTCGTTTCTAGAGTACATTCCATAAGCATTGAATATTAAGAGCCAACGATTCAATTCAAAGCTAAAGATTTCTGAAAAAGGCCAGAGGTGATGGAAAAGGAGATATTGAGCTTTACTTTAGGAGAAAGTCCCATTTTTAAACCACCAAAAATACCCATTGAATCAAAATCGATAAAACACCAACCTCCCATTGAATCAAAATCGATAAAACACCAACCTGGCAACAAGCGTTCAAGGTCAAATAGAAAGGAGTTAAAACAACCCATAGACCCTGAAAGAGTAAGATATCATGTTTGGACTCTTCATAGAGTCGACATAGGGATAGTTTTTTGGTTTTCCCTCTTAATCAATGCACATTAACTGACAAAATGATCATGGGGAAAACTTTCGAGGGGTCATCCATGCTCTAAGGACTCTAGTGATGAGTTTTTATCTTCCTTGACAGACCTCTCTGGAGGCATGCCCTAGGCATGTTTAATGGATGATTTATGACCTAATTTCAATTGAGGCTCATTTTGATAACATCTACACCTAACCCCCTAGAGAAGACACAGTCGGGTCCACAAGGGCGTAGAGGGTAGGGATCTCTCCCCTAAGAGAGAGAAATTGATTCCGAATGAGAATTAACAATCATGATTGGAATGACATCTTTGAACATAGTAGGAGGTTCACATGAGGGGAACCTGACACCCACATTAGCCTTCAATTCTTTGACTACAACTGGGATGGAGACGACAAGTATAGTGGGAGAGAGAGGTGCTACCCATGCTCGATCCTAGGCTTCATTACCATAAAATGAAATGCATGCTGGGAAAGAAGGAATATTCGAGGGAGATTTACTAGTTGCATGCAAAACCAGTGCACTCGAGGCCCATAATTCTTTCAAGTTGTTACGTTGCATGTCAGTCAGTCTGAGGTCATTTTTCATCTTATCCATCATGAAAAACACTTTGGTGTCTGAAGGGATTGAGACATATTTGATTCCATGATTTTCAGCTTGCACTTTTCTGGAGACACCTCCCGAATCTCCATCGAGGCCCCATATGGACCCATACCTATGCCGGTCGTGGAATGAATAGACATAATTCCCCTAGATATTTTTGTAGGATTTTCCTAAGGATGTGACAAGATAGCCCAATCACCCAAGAGCTCTACTACTAAATTTCAGGATACAATCTGCATGTAGATGCCCAACGCGGTGATAATGTGAGCATCTAAAAGGAAGATGCAGATAGTCCAGTTTCTGGGTATATTTTTTATTCCCAAAAACAATATCCATGGATTCATAAATACCAAGCCTAGGATTGACATCCACAAGAATTTGGGCAAAAAAATGATAGTTTGAGGATATTTACCTTTGTCAGTGGTGATGAAGGTTCCCAACACATCTAAGATAGCTTTGAGACCATTGTCTAACGAAAAATCGATAGGGAGGTTCGAGAGTTTAATCCATATCGGGACACTCAATAAATTTTCCTCTCTGGCATTGAATAAGCAGTGCCACAGATTTGAATAAAAAACATATCAAATCTAGTGCCACTGACTTGCTAAGATATTCTCCGCATCATATTTTGTTTAAAGATGATCCCCATCTAACCTCTAGAGATTAGATGGAAGATAGGTAAATATTCTAGACACGACTTGCATTCTTTATCCATCCATGTCGCAATAGTTATGTGCACCATCCTTCGGCCTACAATTCTTCCAACAATAGCATGACCATCAAGGTCTACTATTTGGGAAATATTTAGATCTTCCCCGACTCCCAGGGAAAATTTTCCTCTCCGCAATTTAATCGTCGTGCATTTCTTTCCCTCACTCTGTTGAAAGCCTTCTTGAAAGTTGATGTTTTGCACTAGGGTGGGCGAATTCATAGAGTGATTCTCCATTGTTTTATTTTCCAAGACATATGACGGTCATTTTGTTTGAAGAGACGATTTGTGGGACAAGATATGGGTCGCTGACCAGAGGTTCGAATCCCCGAATGATCTCATACTTTGACTTAAATATATATGACAGTGAGCTTGTTTGGAAGATCCCAACGCAGGTAGGTGGTAGGGTTTATGAATGCGATCCATACTATCCATTGACAAGAGGGACCTTAGATCCTTCCGAGCCTTGTGTGAGGATGTTAGAGTTGTAAAATTTAAGACCCCACCCAGTTTCAAATTTCACTGAGACTAATCATAATTTAATGCCCAAAAACCCAATTTTATGACAACAACAATTTCTCAATATATAAACAATTCTCAGAAATGAAACATGAGGATTTTGAACAACATTAAATGCAGAAACAAATAATTCTAACAACAACACACTAACTCAGAAATTAAATGCACAAAGATTTTTCGTCTAACACTAACCCTGGAAAAACCCACAAGGGGAAAACTAGTGAGAGAGGGGTTGTTTATTATTTTCAGAGTTCAGAGAATTTTTTTCTGTTACAACAGAAATATGCACAGCAAAAACACCACAAACTTATCTGAGAAAATGAGCCAAAAATCCTCCTGAACAATCCCCAAGTCACCTCCTTGATTTTTGTGCAAGAAATATGTACCACAGTACAACTATCACAACATTTAATGTTGTACGGACTATCTAGAAATCCATGCCACAAAATCTGGGTTTGTTGTAAGGAAATTCCAACAATAAATGTGCCTTGATTTTTATGCCAATCTGCCTCGAAATGCGTGCACCTACTATGTTATACGAATTTTCCTTTCCTCTGTTGTACAATACATAATCCATATTGTACATATGCTCTCTTTGTTGTAGCAGTCACCTCGAAATGCATGCATGCACTCTTGTCTATAAATTTGTGCCTCAAGCAACAAGTTTTTCCCTCCTCCAAAGCTCAACCTCTCTATCTCAACCTTCTCTAAATTCTCATGAAGAAGTGAAAATGGGGGCGCCTCCTTACCCTAATAAACTCAATAAGGGAAGGTGAAGAGTCATTTGATCCAAGGGTTGAGATTGGACAAATGAATGGTGGAGATTAACTCACTTAACTCACCCACTTTCCCTAAGTCATAAAGTCACTTTTAATTCATATCACATGAATTAAATGACTAGGGTCCACATTAGACATTTTCCCACCCCCTAGGCTAAGCCTAAGTGATGAAAAACACTTGCCTAGGTACTTTTTAATTATTTTTTACACTCCCTCTTATCGAGGAAGGTGTTACTGAGCACTCCAAGCTTATCTCTGAAAGGTGCAAACTTCCCTTTCCCCAAAGATTTTGTGAGTATGTCTGCAACATGCTCATTTTTGGATACATATTGTAGCTCAACTACTCCTTTTTCAACATAGTCTCGAATGAAGTGATATGAAATCTCAATGTGCTTAGACCTGTAATGAAAAACTAGATTCTCAGAGAGTTTTATACAACTTTGATTGTCATAGTAAATCATAGTCGGTCTCAACTACACACCAAATAATCCCACCAGCCATTTATGAAGCCAAATGGCCTCACAACTGGCCTGACTGGCATCCATATACTCAGCCTCTGCAGAACTCAAAGCCACTAACTTTTGCTTCCGAATGAACTAAGACACCACTGCTGAGCCCAATCTGAAACAACAACCTGAAGTACTTTTCTTGTCATTGACACATCCTGCCCAATATGAATCAGTATAGCCCACCAATCGAACTCCATCCCCTTTGAGATAGTCCAGGCCATAATTCACCATACCACAAAGATACCCAAGCACATGTTTTTCTACCACCCAATGCACTCTCCTAGGCTCCACCATAAACTGACTAAGAGTGTTGACAACAAAACAAACATTTGGTCTGGTGTTGACCAAATACATCAACGAACTGATCAACTCATGATATAAAGTGGGATCAACCAATTATGACTCAGAAGCATTGAGCTTCTTCCAGTTGGTCATCATGGGTGTGAACATGGGCCTACAATCCTCCATCCAGAATCTCCTCGGAATGTCAAAAGCATACTTCCCCTATCCTAGAAATATGTGTCCAGGATACTGCCAAACCTCCAACCCCAAAAATAATGCATCAGTCCAATATATTTCATCTCGAACTCTAAATCAAGGCTCTCCTTTCATCTAGTAAAGAGTCTCTCAACCCCTGTAATGAAAAGATCATCAACATATAGAAAGAGTATGAGAGGATCCTCTCCAACCATAATGAAGTACAGGTTGGGATCCACCTAACTCTTCTCGAATCCCAACTGTTGCAAGTAGACATCAATCCTATAATACCAAGCTCTGGGAGCTTGTTTCACCCCATGCAATGCCTTCTTCAGTCTGCACACATGAGACTCTCTCTCGTGCACCTCAAATCCCAATGAATGCTCAATGTACACCTCCTCATGTATGAGACCATTCAGAAATGCGGTCTTCACATCCATGTAATGGATCTTCCAACCCATCTTTGTTGCAATAGAGATCATTGCCCTAATCGAGGTATATCTAGCAACCAGAGAAAAGGTATCATCATAATCAACTCCCTCAACTTGTGAGAACCCCCAAGCCACAAAACTAGCTTTGTACGTCTCAATGCTGCCATATGCAACATATTTGAGTTTGTAGAGCCACCTAGAAGTCACAACTGACTTCCCCTCAGGTCTAGGAACAACCTCTCAAACATCATTCTTCATGATGGAATTGTACTCTTCCATCATGGTGTCTCTCCAAACCTATTTTCCTGCAGCCTCCTCAAAAGTAGAAGGCTCAGACTCCCTAATGTTTTTCACCATCACAAGATGGATACAAAATATATGAGGAGGTCTACTCTCCCTCACAACCTACCTAGGATTCCCCACAGATCCTTGTGCCTCCTCCAGAGTGTCCTGAAGCCACTTGGGCTTCCTCCTTCTGAAGTAGTGTCCCGTGGAGGGGACTCCCCCTACTCAACCCCATCACTTGGAGACTGTGAACCTGAAGCATAAGATCCTGAAATCTGAGGATCAATAACCTGTGATCCTGACATATGTGGCCCTGTGCCCTGTGGACCAGTCGTCACCGAAACTGGTGTACCTAAAATCTGTGTCACTGAAGTCTGTTATGGACTCACTTGAATATGAGGTGATGATTGTTCACCCTTCTCAGTCCCTCGTGACTTCCTAAAGGCTCTATCCTCCTTAAATATCACATCCCTTTACACAATTGTCTTCCTCAAGGAAGGGATGTATATGCGGAAATCCTTTAAAGTATCGCTATACCCAACAAAAATCCCCTTTTCTATTGTGGGTTGTAGCGTTTTCCTCTTCTCATAAGGGACATGTGAATATGTAAGGAACCCAAAAATCCTAAAGTGACCAACCTCAGTATTCTTCCCAGAGAAAACCTCCTAAAGAGTCTTATCCCCCAATGCTCTGTGTGGAATCTTGTTTTGCAGATAAACTGCAGTGTAACATGCCTCATCCCAAAGAAAGAGTGGCAACTCTTGATCATGCAACATGGCTCTCACAACCCCAACTATGGCCCTGTTCTTCCTCTCAGCAACCCCATTTTGTTGTGGGTTGTAAGGAACAATCAACTCCCTCTTGATGCCCTCTCCTGCACAGAAGTCATTAAACTCCTTGGAGGTATACTCACCCCCATTATTTGTTCTCAATACTCTGCTTTTCCTCCTAGTCTGGTTCTCCACAAGAGATTTGAACTCTTGGAACCGATTGAAGACCTATCCTTTGGTCTTCATGAAGAAAATCCAAGACTTCTGTGAGAAGTCATCAATGAATATGACATAGTACAAAAAACCACTCAAAGATGTAGAAGACATATGACCACACACATAAGAATGAATCATATCAAGTATACATGATGCTCTCCTGTCATTGCTCTGTGTTGAACTCTTGCACTCTAGTCACAATCTCCCTCAATATCCTCAAAGCCCCATGATGCAAATGGGCCATCCTCCTATGCCATAGCTTACAAAGATCATTGTTGTTGGTAGTATGATACAATGCACTAGCTGGATGATACATGAGCTTGTACAACTTCTCATGTCCAGTCCAAATCACTTTGGATGAAGTGATACTGGACCCCTTTGGAAATAGGAGCACTTGTCCATCATGGAACAACACCTCATATCCCCTCTCCTCAATAGTAGAAACTAAAATCAAGTTCTTCTTCAAGCTAGGAACATATAGGACATCTCTCAACAACATGGGAGGTTAAGACTCCCTTTGAAATGATGTTGTCCCACTACCAACTGCCTTGACCACCCAATCATCTCAAAGCACTACCTCAAGATCACCAATCTATGTAAGATCTGTCAAATGCTCATGAACACCTGTCATATGGAGGGAGGCACCAATATCAATATACCAAACACTGGAATGTGTGGCTCTAGTGGAAATACACATCACTAAGGAAAAATCCTTGTCAAACCGGGTGGAAAACTCCTCCACCTCTACTGAAGCTGCAATCTCTTTCTTCTTATTATTAGGACATTGTCCCGAATAGTGCCCAAACTTGTGACATGCAAAGCACTTGAATTTTMTCATGTCCTTYTTGCCTTCMCCCTTCGGTTTGTTCCYTGCCTCAAGACCCTTTTTGAACTTCTTCTTACTATTAGCAGCAAGAGCCACATTCTCCTCATCATTACCGATAGATGAACTTCCATGCGCATACCCTCTCCAGGTTTCCTCCTGAACAAAGTCATCCCAAAGAYGGTCCCACTTGGGAAGATTATCCCTTGCCACAATGCCCTCAACAAAAACAACCCATTGTCTGGTCACCCCATTCAATGCTATCCTCACAAGTTCACTTCAACAATGGTCTCCCCAACAACACCAAGTTCATCTCTCACTTGTGTCAACTTGGTAAGATATGTGACCACATTTTCAGCCTTGGTCATTCTAATGCTTTTAAATTTCTCTCTCAAAACCATCTTTCGGTTCTCATTTGTACTTTGATACAACTTCGTTAAGGACTCCCATATATCATAGGCATTTGTCTTCCCTGTCACATGCAGAATAAAATGGTCCTTGATGGCATCAAGGATGATTCTTTTAGCCTTGATGCTCTTCTTGGTATAGGCTGCCAAAAGTGTAGCATCAGTAGGTATTGTTACTAGGTTTGTTGTAGAGTTCTCAACAATGTCCCACAACTCACTCTCCCACAGAAGAAAAATCATTCTCTCCTTCCAAGCACCAAAATTCATTGCCCCATCAAGTCTGTCCTCAACTCTTAAACCTATAGCCATTGACCCTTCTCAGCTGAAATAACACATTCCAAAATTGTGTTAGGTGAAGTAACTTATATCCTGCTCTCTGTATGGCTGATTTAATTCTGCATTCCTCTTCAAATCATCTATGATACCATGTAAAATTTTAGACCCCACCCAGTTTCAATTCTCACTGAGACGAATCATAGTTTAATGCCCAAAAACCCAGTTTTATGACAACAACAATTTCTTATAAACAATTCTCATAAATGAAACATGAGGATTCTGAACAACATTAAATGAAAAAATAAATAATTATAATAGTAACACACTAACTCAGAAATTAAATGCACAGAGATTTTTAGTCTAACATTGACCTTGGAAAAACTCACAAGGGGAAAACTAGTAAGAGATGGGATTTTTATTATTTTCAGAGTTCAGAGAAAATTCTTCTGTTACAGCAGAAATATGCACAACAAAACACCACAAACTTATCTTAGAAAATGAGCCAAAAATCTTCTTGAACAGTCCCCAAGTTAGCTCCTCGATTTTTGTGCAAGAAATTTGTACCATAGTATGGTTGTCACAACATTTAATGCTATACAAACTGCTTAGAAATTTGTGCCACAAAATCTGGGGTTTGCTATACAGAAATTCCAACAACAAATGTGCCTTGATTTCTATGCCAACCTGCATCGAAATGTGTGCACCTCCTATGTTGTACACTGTCCTTTCCTCTATTGTACGGTACATAATATGTATTGTACAGATGCTCTCTTTGTTGTAGCAGTCACCTCGAAATGCATGCCTACACTCTTGTCTAGAAATTTGTGCCTCAAGCAACAAGTTTTCCCTCCTTCTCCAAAGCTCGACCTCTCTCTCTCAACCTTCTCCAAATGCTCACGAAGAAGTGAAAATGGGGGTGCCTCCTTACCCTAATCGACTCAATGAGGGAAGGTGAAGAGTCATTTGATCCCAGGGTTGAGATTAGACAAGATGAATGGTGGAGATTAACTCGCTTAACTCACCCACTTTCTCTAAGTCATAAAGTCACTTTTAATTCGTATCATATGAATTAAATGACTAGGGTCCACATTAGACATTTTCCCACCCCCTAGGCACCTAGGTGATGAGAAACACTTGCCTAGGTACTTTTTAATTATTTTTAACAAGAGTAATGTTGATGTGCTCGTTTCACCATAGACAATGCTACACGATTGTCACCCAACCATAGGAAAAAATCCACCCCCATGCACCTTAACCTTTGATAGAAAGAATGATTCAAGGAAGTCACACCAGAACCAATAGATAACCAAGAGAGCACACTTTCTCTAAGGGTAGCATACAAGAGAAAGTACTAGAAAGACTAAACAAGATAAAACCATACAACTGAAGTTGTTCCTGCTCCTTGTCCAAACTTGTGCATCGTTTCTGGTTTCTTGAGTGAGAGTGAGTGAGTGAACAAATGAGCCAAAACATCCTCTATTTATAGTTGTTATTGTCACCAGTCTGGGCTGATTTGTATTCCTGGAGGATAATACCTTAATATTATATATTATGCTGAGTCGACATGTCTTCTAGGGTTTTCACACATCTGTTTAGGGTTTCTCTTGCTTCCAGAACATTCTATTCTACTCAAAGGTTACACATGGAGGTTAATACCTCCAACAACTACCATAATATCAACACTCCTCTTAT
>SNQJ01S0055969.1:20097-36237 GCA_010110895.2 Picea sitchensis
AAAAATAATAATAATGACATGATTAATCCACAATGGGGATTTAATCCAATAACAAAATAAGAATGCTCTTCGCAATTACATTATTTCAACACTTATCTCTCTTGGTCTGCAACTCAGTTCCTATGGAGATAGAGTCGACCTGATGCTTATCAGGGCTACTCGCCTATTCGTGATTTAACTACTCACCTACTCGTGAGAGTTCAAGGCCCGATGCAATTCCCACATAGGAGATCTAGCAACAACTTGAATCTTCAGTTCGTTGAAAATTACATATGGGCCTATTCCCACATGATCAAGTTTATCTTATCAATCTTGGAATATCTGCACGATGCTGCAATCATCAATACTCCCCCAGGGAAACATTTGCATTCCTACCAAGCTTGTCCTAGACAGAGGCTTAGTGCAAATGCCAACTATCTGCTCATCCATGGATAAGCGATGGAGCCTCACTGCTTCGTCCTGCACCATGTCTTTGATGAAGTTCTACAAGATCCTTTGAAAGTCACTCTGCTTCATATCTTGCGTCATTGGCTGTGATATATGAGTGAGCGCTACAAATATCTGCTTCCTTGCATGTCTGGAAATCCTGCTTGATCCCAAGCTGAAGTAGCACCCCAGGTGAGTCTTCTGCACTCCTAATCCAAAAATTGTATATCCCAACAACCATACTTCATCATCGGAGATCAATCGTATCCATCTATACCACAACACATGTACCTACATGTTGTATTGTAACCCAATAATACGGTCATGGCTCAACCATATACTGGCAAAACGTGTTCGCTGCAAGGAAAATGTCTATCATGTCACATAACTTCCTCAGATGTGTTTTCATAGGTGTGGCCATGGACTTCCTGTCCATCATGCTAAACCTCTTCAGTCTTCTCACTAAAGATCTCATATGATTCCAACCACACTTCCAATCCAATGTATCCGGTCAAGATCCTTCATCTTGAATTATGAAATCAACTCCCTCTATCTGAGAGAATCCTTGAACCACGCTTCTATCTGTTGCATGCCCCTTTGCATTCTGCAAAATGTCACAAAACTATGTTGGCGTCTTCTTGATCACTGACTCCCTCTAAGTCCTTTCAAGTATTGTTGTTCTTGTTTCCGTGGCAACCTTCTTAGAACACTTAGGATAACCTGCCCGAAACAAGAACGACATGAGCAAAAAGTATTTCCAATATAATAATATTTTCATAGAAACATTTCTATGGTAAGAATAATAGAGATGATAATCTTTTATAGCGTTAAGGTAACCTACCCATGAACAAAACAAGAAATATCTCCTAGAAGATATGTTAGTACATACTGCAAACAAATACAATACACATTTATATTAATAGTACATCCTACTAAGTATTATTATTCCTAACACTAATAGAATCTAAAATATTGTTGTCACGACTATAGTGTTTACTAAACCTTCTACACTAATAGCAATAATAGAACTTGAAGGATTGTTTATTCTAGTTACAATACTCACTTAAGCAACAACAATAAAATATCAAACCTATTATGAAAACTTGGAGTCTAGTTGTTGTCCTTCTTGAATTTCCTTCTACTTCTCCTATCGTGACTTTCTCCACCTAAGCGCTGCGGATGATTTTGGAACTGAATGGTGCGAGACTGCTTCCATGACTCCTGCTGTAACAATTTCTCCAATATCTGTTTCCTACCAGTCAAATCCCCCGCCAAATTGCCGTCTTCGAGAAAAATATCTCTCCGCTCGTGAGGCCCCAAATCCTCTCGGTCACCATCATCGTACTTTACTCTGTAAAAATCTTGGTCTGGGTTATACGAAACAACCTTCCTTAAAATCCTTCTACACAAACCTCCAGACGAGATTCTGCCCCAGTTTTTCAGTCTTCTCACTCTCGCCTTCCTCTACGGAATCCATGGTGGTTTATACCTAAGCAAAACCTTCCCCCTTGGATAATTATTTTTAATGGGCATTTACATAGGCCAGGGCTGACCATTGAGGGACCTCCGAGTAGATGCCAATGGGGCCGACGGTGAAACCCTAGCTCGCTCGTGCGATGATACCAGATCGAATACGCAGATGGGTATGAGGACGCCTTGCTAAATATATTATCGATTTCCAAAAACAGTCGCCTAGAACTCTTCCTCCATAACTAAAAGCATTAATCCATCCGTCCACGAAAACAAAAGAATCTCTTTCTAATTCTGGCAGTAGCCTCTTCCACGGGGACCATTCGAGGCGCCAGTCCATTAATCTGAGCTTCTATCTACGACCTAATCTGTTAAGAGTATTTTCGTGTCATAACTATCGTAGCCATAACCCTGCCCGCATATTCTCGAGACCTCATGGTAAGCCACGATTTTGTTCAATGCTATACGATTGTCATCCAACCATAGACACAAAGCCACCCCGAGCACATTAATCTTTGATAAAAAAAATGATTCCAGCAAGCCACACTAGAACCAACAGATACCAAGAGAGTTCATTTTCTCCAAGGGTAGTGCACAAGAGAAAGTACCAGAAAGACTCCGTACAACTACAATTGCTCCTCCTTCTCCTCCAAACTTGCACATTGTTTCTAGTTTCTTGAGTGAGAGTGAATGAGTGAACAAATGAACCAAGACATCATCTAGTTCTTGTCACCAGTCTGGGCCGACTTGTCTTCTTAGAGGATAATACCTTAATATTATATATTCTGCTGAGTTGACATGTCTTCTAGAGTTTTCACACATTTGTTTAGGGTTTCTCTTGCTTCCAAAACATTCTATTCTAGTCAAAGGTTACACATGGAGGTAATAATCAACCAAGGGATCGTAACCCTCCATCACAGTCATACAACGATCCCAAATTCTGACGATTACGCCATGCATGCGCCAACATCCAACACTTGTTGATCACCGCGAGAGTTAGGGTAATCTACAATTGTTAGGGCTTCCACTTTTCTCTCTCTCTTTTGTTGAGGGCAAAACTCCTCCCACCTCTATCAAGCCCTTGGGTTACTTACACCTATCATCTCCAACACCACTATAGAGATCTCTTGTGGCTACCTTGGCTCCAACTTTATAGGTTTGATTGATTCATCATAGGACTTCTACATTTTCTTAGTTCCATTCATACCTTGGAAGTTTCAACCCTAAAGTTGAAGGGAGTGTCCATCACAACGAAGGTAAGGGAGGTATCATCCCTATTGATGCAACTAGGGTTTATTTATTTTTCATTCTTATTGATTTATATTTGCAACAATAGATATGGTGTTTATTGGTTACATTTGCAACAATAGATATGGTGTTTATTGGTTACATTGCATGTATATTTCATTCTATTAGAGATCAAGGCAAGTATCGTCTTGCAAGAATTTGGAGTTGTGTGTGTAGGATATTCTAAGACATGGATTACATGGGAGGCTTATCACAATCCTCCTCTTCAGCATAGGGAGATTCATCACCTAAAAAATCAAATTTTGAACGAGATATTTCCACTCTTCTCTTTGCATTTCCAACATTAGGGTTTCTATCTCATTAAAGGGATTTCTAGATAATTAACCCTAGTTAGTTGGCTTTCCTTCCTCATTAAATTTTCCGGTAAAACCTAATTTTAAACCTAAGGTAAGTACCCTTATCATTCACAATAATAGGTTAAAATTAACCATATCTTGAGGTTCTAATAAATCTAGTGGCTTTGCTCCTCTTTCTATACTAATTTGTCTCACCATAGGGTTTATTGGATTGGCCCTAAAATCAAGTGGCAAATCCACTATACTCTTAGTAAGTTTTAGATCTTTGAACTGAAATAGTACAAACATACTCTTAAGAAAAATAGAAAGAACAACAATGGCACACACACATTACACATAGATTTAGCTTGGAAACTCTCAACTAGGAAAACCAACAAAACTTAGAGATGCACCCCTCTATATTCTTCATTGTATTAACTTGATTATACATAATACAATATTTTGGTATTTTGTAGCATCCAAAAACCTATTCAATTTAACCCAAATTATATTACAAACATAATCCCTTAACTAGGATTAGATTGTAATGGGTCGAAAAACCATTGGCCAAAACACAAAACATGCCAAAAACATACCAAAAATAACCCATTTTTTTTTCTTTTAAGGGCCCTACCCTTGAACCCCTTAGAAAGAGGGGACTAACCAAAACCCTACAACCTCGCTCAGTGCAATTGACCATAATCATTAGGGAACATATCAATTCGACATTAATGAACCAAGATGAATTTCACAATGTCACATTACTATTGACAAACATGACAACTGACACAACTCTTGGGCCTATGAACCAAAATCTAGATATATAATTTTTTGTCAAAATGCAATTTTTCATTGCTAAAATTACACTTTGAATGCATTCAACCCAATCTAACCACTGATATCTCTAATTCCAACAATTCTTGTGAATTTTTGCTTTAATTTTGAATAAAAACTATTGGAAAAATGTATCGTGAAAATATTCAGATTATAGCAGTTTGAGATTAAACTTAGAGTTATGAAAAATCTAAATATTATAGGAATTATACTTTCATCACCAAACTAAGAATAATAATATTATACTTTCCTTTTTTTTTAAATTACATTTTAAAATACATAAATGAATTCAACTTTCCAACTTTAATATATCCTTAAATTAAAACTAGAATCTTTGCTACATAAAAAATAAGCATCATAATAATGCCATCCTTAATCCCTCCATTACTTTCCCCGCTTCAGAACTTTAAGAGTTTTTAATCAATGAAATAAATCTTTAATTAATTCATCACACGATGAATCAAGCATTGATTCGTTGGTCGATCACCTACTATAACCTGATGCATGACCCCCGAAACGCCAACCACATGATCGATCGCTTCATGGAAAATCAAAAGGTGGAGGACAATTTCGGCAATCGTTGAGACAAGTCACCCCAAAATTTCCTGAGCAGTTAGATTATGTGATGATCAGACGGTTAAAACTACATAGAAATGTTTTCCCCTGCTCATATTTTATTCCAAACTTGGGTGTGCGATTCATAGTGGATTGGCGGTTGGGATAATTTTGGGCTTTGCTACAAGTGCAGACTTTGAAATAGATGTGATCCGTCAGATTGGTTTCGTCCTCCTCTTAAATCTTCGTCGCAGACCTGCAACATTGCCTAGTGATGTAACATGGGATGAGTGTGGTGGACGTTGCTCTGTTCCAACATCAATCTGGGATGCAAGCAAAGTTGGAGGAGGGGAGGTCCCCAAACCATGATAGGATGATGTCATATGTCTAGTGACAGTGCATAAACCGATGAGCATTAGTTAGGGAAAACAATGTCACAAGAGCACACTGAGGAATCAGAAGGCATTTACTGCGAGCAACATGCTACATAGAATTCAATGCCGTGAAGGTTGGTGTATCCAGGTCGGATTATATCAATGTAATCCACCAATATATATACCACCTGTCACTGCATTGAATGCATAGCAAACAATTGTATATACACTGGTCCGGTTCCATTTCCATCCATCCATCCATTCCATCCATCTGTCCTCCATCCACTCCGTCCGGGTGTCCTTATCCGTCCATCCATCCGTCCATCCTCCATCGAATCCTCCTCCATCCTTCATCCATTCCATTCCATTCCTTCCTCCCTTTCCTTCCTCCATTCCTCCTTCCTCCATGTCCATTCCATTCCATTCCATTCCTCCATTCCTTCCTCCTTCCTTCCTTCCATTCCTTCATCCATCCATCCATCCATCCATCCATTCGTCATCCATCCATCCATCCATTCCATTCCTCCGTCCATCCATCCTTCCTCCTTCCATTTCCTTCCATCTTTTGTCCATCCGTCCATCCTTCCGGCTCCATCCATTCCATTCCATTGTCCATTCCATCCTCCATTCTCCCCCCGTCCTCCATCCATCTCCATTCTCCATTTCCTCCATCCATCCATTCCATCCATCCGTCCATTCCATTCCTTCCATCCATCCGTCCATTCCTCCATTTCCATTCTTTCCGCTATTCCATTCCGGCATCCATTCCGTCCATCCATTTCCATCCCATGTCCATCCATGTCCATCCATCCATTCCTCCGTCCATCCATCCATCCATGTCCATCCATCCATCCATGTCCGTCCCTGTCCATCCATCCTCCATTCCATTCCGTCCGTCCATCCATCAAGTCCAGGCTCCTTCCATCCGTCCATCCGTCCTTTCCATCCTGTCCATTCCATCCATTCCATCCTCCTTCCTCAATCCATCCATCCATTCCATCCATCCATCATCCGTCCATTCTTCCATCATCCATCCGTCCATCCTTCCATCCTCCATCCAACAGCCATCCATCCATTCCATCCATCCATCATCCATTTTCCATCCGTCCTTTCCTCCATTCCATTCCATCCACTCCGTCAGCCATCCATCATTCCTGTCCATTCCTCCGGCTCCATCCTTCCATCCTTCCATCGTCCATCCATCCATTCCTTCCTTTCCTTTCCTCCTTTCCTCCATCGGCTCCAGAGAGGGCGTGAGAGACAAAGTCGGATAAATGCTCAAGAGTGTTTCAAATCTTAAAATCAATTACAAGGTCGGACCCAAAGAATGAATCAAAGAAAGAGAAAGAAGGTAGGTGTCATGAAATAAGATATCGTGTAGGTGGGTTATTACAGAGTGCTAAGCGAGGCTCATATCACAGACACCACTCACCTCCTTACTCAACAAAATTTTATGCATCTGGATATTCCTTAAGCAGTCCAAAGTTGTCTCCTATGCAAATTTACCTTGAAGGATACATTAGGTGCCGGAAAAATTTGCAAGGAGAGTTGAGAAATCTCACATACCATCCTTTGATGGTGAAAGAGAAAGGAAGATTATGTTGAAGCATGGTTGCTTGGACTCGAGAATATTTCAATTGCATAACTATTAATCAAACCTAGAAGCCAAAATTGCCACCTACCGCCCATGGGAAAGTTGTTATGTGGTGGGATCAAGCTAAAACAAGTTGAGCATATTAATGAGAATAGGATCACTTGGAAGCAATTCAAGAAGTATTTCTAGAAGGAGTACCTCTTAGATAATTTTTATGACAAGAAAATGCACACGAGGATTTCTTTGAACTCGGGATAGGAAGCATGACTATGGCAGTGAGAAGAAGTTCTTGGGGTGGTTAAAGTATGTTGGGTTTACTCTTGATGAAAGGAGTAATATACAAAGGTTTTTGAGTGGTCTGTTATCATTTTATAAAGAAAAGATTTAGTGTGAAGAGCACAAGACCTTGAATGAGGCCATCGAGGCTAAATACTCATATGAGCAAGGCCAAGAAGTGAGGAGAGTTTCTGAAATCTTGGAAGGATAAGAAGAAGGAGGAATTCTTATTGAGGAAGAAGGGATTCAAACCTCTTCTCAATAGAAATGAGCCTAATAAAAATCAACAAGACCAGTATACTAAGGATGAATCCAAGAAAAAAAACTCCCTTGGGAAAAGGGAAGACCACCGATCAATGTTAGGATGCTGAAGATCCACTTGTATGCAAAGGATTTCTCACACTGAAATGACAGAGTGAAGACTGTTCACACCATACAATAGGCTACAACAATCCAAGAAATGGGAAGAATTTATGCATCCTTAGATGATCGACAATAAGAATACTAGTCCAATATGGTCGAGGTGGAAGGTAATATAATTAACCAACCTATTGATATTCTAATAATTGATTCATGAGAAATTCATTTATTACATTGATCCTAAGATAGTGGATAGATAGCATTTGGGTAAAAGTAAGTTTGGGAAATCAAGTTTGGTTATTTAGCCAGGTCAAGAGGAGAATCCATGATATGGTCATAAGTTGTTCCATAAGCCTTAATGGTGTGAATACTAGTGTTGATATAAATATCGTACCATTGGGGTCTTATGATATTTTAAGTGGAATGAATTGGTTGGACAAGCATCACGATGTCCTAGAGTTTCATAGAAAGACATTTACAAGTCTTGATGAAGATGGAAGCGAGCACTTTGAAAGAGTTCCAAGACCCATCTCTAAGAGATATTGTACTTACAGGCTGAAGAGATTTTTAAAAAAAAGGATGTCATTTGTATGCGGCCCATGTGGAGGAGCCAAGCGATGCAAAGGGGCCAAACCTTGAAGATTTCTCGATACTACAAGAACTCGAGGATGTATATTCAGAAATATCAGGTTGCCACCAAAAGGGAAATAGATTTCTCCTATTGATTTAGTGCTAGGGTTGCTTACAATGTCAAAACACCTTACAAAATGAGCACACGAGTTAAAGAATTACAAATGTAGTTGGAGGAATTGTTGAAGAAAGGGTACATATGTCCAAGTGTTTCCCCTTGGGGAACAGCAGTACTCTTTGTCAAAAGAAAGATGGAACCTTGAGGGTGTGCATTGATTTCGATAATTTGAATAAGTCCTTTAAAAAAATGATTAAGTCTATTATAAAGAACAAGTATCCTTTACCTAGAATTATTGACCTCTTTCTGGCATCTGACTAAGAGGAAAATATATTCTCCAAGATAGACTTGAGATCGGGATACCATCATGTAAGAATCAAAGAAAAAGATATCCATAAGACAACTTTAGAACCCGAGTATGGATATTATGAATTCATAGTGGTACCGTTTGGATTGTCAATGCACCAGTTGTCTTTATGTGCTTAATGAATGGAATAGTCGGAGAAATTACTTGGATAAGTTTGTCATAGTATTCTGGATGACATCCTTGTCTATTCTAAGTCAAAGGAAAAGCATGAATCACCTAAGATTGGTATAGTGTTGAGAGAATATTAGTTGTATGCAAGTTGAGTAAGTGTTCTTTTATCATGAACATATCCATTACTTAGGGGACATTATTTCCGGAAGCGAAATTATAGCAATGGATCCATAGAATATTAAATCCATTAGAGGATGGCCAATGCCCGTGAATGTTTCAGTCGGATCTTTTATGGGGTTAGTTGGATTTTCTAAAATATTTATAAAAGGGTTCTCTAAAGATTGCTCATCCCATCACTTCTTTGCAAGGAAAATTAAATTTGAATGGATAGTTGAATGTGAAGAAAAATTTAATTTGTTGAAGGGATTACTTACTAGTGCGCCTGTGCTAAAAATTGTTGGCCCAAATGAAAGTTTGTGGTATGTGTTGAAATATTGTATGGCTGCAAAGAGTATTCTACTTATTTTTATTATTATTATTTGAGTCATTTATTAATAGATCAAAATCCTCTTTTGTGGATTGATCATGTCAGACATTGTAATTATTAAAATCCCTTTTAGCGGATTAGGTCAAACCCTAATTGTATTATAAAAAATTAAGAAATTAAGCCCCCGGGCCTAATTTAAGTGGTTTTAATCACTAAGAGACAAGTCATTACATGAAGTGAAGAGAGACACCTTTCAACACACCTTAGCAGGTATAAATAAATGAAGCCAACACCTCATTATCCACTCACTCATTCCTCCATCAAGTGCTTAAAGTTTGGTAGGCCTGTTGAGTTAAGGAGAGAAGAAAAGGAAAGAGATAGAGATTACTTTCAGTGTTGGATACTCTCTAGTGTTTTGGTTTATTGTCTTGGCATTGTATTGGCTATCATATTAAGGAAGTTTTGTTGTGTTTCTCCCCATGGGGGTTTCCTAGGATAAGTATTTGTGTATCTTGTGATTGTGTTTCTCTCGGTGATCCTACCTATGTATTGGTATCTAGTAAATTGAAAAGAAACCTAATAATAAATTAAACCTTAGCATGGTATGTCGGATCTAAGTTGAAGGAGCATCTTTCAACTGGATAAAGAAAAGCGTCATTGTTTTCATACAAGAAAATAGGGCTTTGTTGAAGATGAATATCGACCTAAAACCTTCTAGAAAAGTGTCCTAGCCTAGGGAACTCTTTGGCACCTTGAGCACACATTTTAAGTGGCCAGGATGCTCTAGAAAGTCAAACCTAGTTTTGATTGGTGCAGGAAACTTCTAGAAAACCCGAGGAAATGCTTAGGAAAACCATAAGTACCAAAAAACCATAAGTACCCGGAAAACCCAAAACGAGTGGAAATTACGGAAGTAATAGGTCCAGTTTCCATGGCTTCGTTTGAAAGGGAAATTTTTGGATTTTCATAAATATGACTACACCCGGCTTACTGCTTCGGCAATTGGCATGTAGCCTGGATTATAATTTCAAAATTTAAAGTTTTGAAAATTAGGGTTTCCTCATAAAACCACAAGTTCTGGGTCTGATTTGAGAATCAATTGTAGTATCAGTTGAAGTACCAACTGTTGTACCAGTTGCAATCACCCTTAAAAAAATTTCAAGAGTTGGCAATGATTACAACTACTACCAGATGAAGCCACTACCTACAAATGTTATCAGAGGTATGTACTCACATATGTTTAAGCTGTTAAGCAAAAGGTATTTGCATGAGAGGGATCACATGCATAGATCCGGAAGGATCATGATATCAACACACATTCGGAGAATAATACAGCGAGTTTGATTGATACGACAACCATCTATTTGTTGCTGACATTATTTTGATCTAGGATTTGCATGTTGAAGCTATGACCATCATACTAACCTTTGGTCAAGTTAAAGTTATAAGATGACTTTATTCAAATTATTAGATTGATTAAACTTGAGATCATTGAGTTTATCCTCTAACCCAACTAATCAAGATAGCATTGTCTTAGATGCAGGAAGATGGAGTTGAAGAAACCTCATCATCTTGAAATTGAAGGAGATTCAGAAGAAAAGCAACACACTCATTCTTGAGGAAAAAACTCCAGGAGTTCAGGTTTGATTGATTAGTTGATAAGATTCAAAGTCAGGTTTGATTGATTAAGTTGATAAGATTCAAAGTTGCACATGACTAGTTGATAACTACCTATTTATAAGTAAACACTATAGTTGAGGTAGCAGTCTTTGAAAAGTATTATACTTGGTAGCATGTGAGCATATTGAGATAAATTCTTAATGTAATCATTTACCCGATACAACTAACATCTCCTCTAGGAGAAAATTCTTGTGTTGGTTCCACGTTGCCATGGATGAATGTTTGATCACAACACTAGAAGAATGTTGATCTCATTTTGTATTGCATTTCTTGCTTTCTTAGGCAGGCCACAAGTGATAGCTCTAAAGGAGCTACTGTGATGATTGTTCGTGCTATTGTTTTATTACTATGATCAAAAGAGTATTATTCTTGCTTGCTATTTTATTGACCTTGTTTTAGGTCACAGGTAATAACCCTGAGGATGCTATAGTGAAGGTTGCAGAAGGAAACAAATTAGATGAGACATGAAGCAGACTATGTACATGACCATATACATTCATGTACCAAAGAATATGAAGAAGAAACTATCCTTTGAGATCCATAGTATCTCATGTGGAGATTGATTGTAAGGAGCAAAAGGCTCCAAAGATGGTTGAACATTAGAACAAGAACTCACATTAGACTTGTTCAAAAGATAATGAAGCCACCTTGATAGAAAGCATAATTCACTTGAAGTTTGACTTAGATTTTCATATTTAGACTTGATATTCAACACCAAGTATTCCCCATAAGAGATGATGAATTTCTTGTAGACTCAGAAGAAATCGAGAGTAAGCATGATCTCAGAAAGGATCAGATGAAGAAACAACTTCCAGGACTAGGAGACAAATGCCATGAGAAGACTAGATCGTAGCTTCAAAGACTCCTAGGAGATATGAAATCTCCTGGAAGATTCCCTTGTTTCAGTAACAGAGAAGGAAGCCAGTCAGAAAGACTAGGATATGGATTCTTCCATGAGACTAGAAGTTCGTATTGATTTCCAAGATTGATTTAAACAGATCAAGCATGTTGTAGATGTACAAATCCTGATGTGTGTCCAGAGGATTCTCCCAGAAAGAGGGAGAAGACTATGACGAGACACTTACTCCAGTAATTGAAGAAATAGTTCCATTATATGGGGAGCAATCCCCATATTTAAAATTGAGTGTCAGTTGGTGCATTACATTAGTTGGTTCATGGAGACATGACTACGATAAAAGACAGAGTTACCTCCATGAAAGAAGAAGATCTACCTTCAATATCAGTTATTGAGCCACTCTCAATTTCAGATGAAGTTGTTGCCATGATGGAGTAGAGGAGTTACTCTTAGATTTCAACCGTCACAGTGAGAATGGAGCAACCATTCTCAGCTTCAGAGCAGCTGCAGGTACAGAGTCCCAGTTTCAGAAGGAATAGTTGCAGAGAGAGTAGAGGACATACTCCCAGACAATGAGACAGATAGTGCTTTGCAGAAAGCACATAGAGCTAGCACATGATTGTGCAGATTGAGTTGCAGTTGAGCAAGTGTACCAGATTGGTACAAAGTGATGTGAAAAATTTGATTTGAAGTTGAAGATAGAAAGACTCAGGTATGCAAGTTGAAGAAGGACCTTTACAGGTTGAAGCAAGCTCCTAGAACTTGATATGGCAGAATTGACAGTTTCTTGAAGAGCTTGGGCTTTACCAAGAGTAAAATTGATTCTAACCTTTACCTTAAGGTTATGAATGATGAGCCAATGATGTTGCTATTATATGTAGATGATGTATTCTTGACAAAGATGAAGAAAATATCATCACAGATTGCAAAAGAAGCTCACTACAGAGTTTGATGAAAGACCTAATACACTATTTTGTAGGTCTTGAAGTTTGGCAGAGCCGAGAGAAGATCTTCCTTAACCAAGGGAAGTATTCAGTTGAAATAATGAAGAAGTTTAACATGTTGGAACGTAAATCCATGTACACACCCATGGAAACGAAGTTGAATCTCCTGGTAGACGCCTCATCAAAATTGGTTGGTGCTACTCTGTACAGATAGATTCATTGATGTATCTGATGAATACCAGACCAAATATATGTTTTGTTGTGAACACCTTTGAGTCAGTATCTGGTAGAACCCAAACGTGTTCACCTTGATGATGCAAAATATGTGATGAGAAAGCTTAAGGGTACGTTGGATTTTGGTCTCTGTTATACTAGAGATCATGACTTCATATTGTATGGATATATTGATTCAAATTGAGTTGGAAGTGTTTTTTATAGAAATAACACTTCAGGATGTTATTTCAGTCTGGGGTTAGCCATGATCTCATGGTAAAGTAGGAAGCAATCGAGTATTTCTCCTAGCATAACAAAAGAGGAATACATTGTTGCATGTTCCGCCAGTTGTGAAGCCATATGGCTTTGGATGTTGTTGACAGATCTATTTGATCTGGAGATGAAATCCACCGTGATGCTATGTGATAACCAAAGTTGTATAAAGATGATGTATTCCATGATGAGTCTAAGCACATAGAGATCCGATATCATTACATTCATGATATGATGCTGAGAGGAGCTATAAATCTCCAGTATGTTGGCGTCGATGAACAGGTTGCATATGTGTTGACCAAGTCTCTGTCTCATGTAAAGTTTGAGTACTTTCGAGACAAGATTGGTATTGTCTGAAAGGACCTGCCTCGAAAGGGGGAGTAGTGCTGATGATACTATGGTATCCTGAACAATAGCGGGCAACTCAGTTAGGATTTTATATCCTAGGGGACTGATCATCCCTGGATAGATCTCGAAGGTCTGTAAGGACGGGCTGTCAGAGTACTTGTGCATGTATATGATAGCTTTGGTCAGTGGTGGTAGCTTCGTTAGGATTTTATATCCCAGGGAATATTTTGATTCCTGGGCAGATCCTTTGGATCTATCAGAGTACCACAAGATGTTGATGCTAGCCTTGTGCTAAATATTTCCAGCTTCGTGCTGTTGTTATTGTGATGCCAACCTCATGCTGAATATTTCCATATTCATGCTGACGTTGTTGTGATGCCAACATCGTGCTGAATATTTCCATCTTTATACTGATGTTGTTGTGATGCCAGCCTTGTGCTAAAGATTTCCAGCTTTGTGCTAATGTTTTTGTGATGCCAACCTCATGCTGAAGATTTCCAGCTTTGTGCTGATGTTGTTGTCATGCCAACCTCGTGTCGAATATTTCCAACTTCGTGCTGATGTTGTTGTGATGCCAGCCTCATGATGAAGATTTCCAGCTTCATGCTGATGTTGTTGAGATGTCAGCTTTGTGCTGAAGATTTCCAGCCTAGTGCCAATGTTGATGATGCTCCAACCTTCGTGCTGTGATACTGTTGTTGTTGATGTTGTATCAGCCTTGTGTTGTTATTAATGATGATGATGTATTAGTGTTATACTAATCCATGTTGATGTAGATGATGATGATGCCACTTCAACTTCTTGCTGAAGATGATGATGATGATGATGATGCTACTTCAGCTTCTTGCTGAAGATGATGATGATGATGATGTTATTTTAGCTTTAATGTTGAAGATGATGATGTTACTTTAGCCTCATGCTAAATATGTTGATGACATTACTTTATCCTCATGTTAAATAAGATGATGATTTTACTTTAGCTTCATGCCAAAGATGATGATGATGTTACTTTAGCCTCATGCTGATGAGGATGATGATGCTACTCCAGCTCCATGCTGTGAATGACGATGATGAGAAAAACTTCTGATGATTTATAGATATGCCAGTCAGTGTTCCAGATGTTGTTGATGTTGCTTACCTCTCTCTATCCTAATGATGTTGTATTGAGTTGTGTCTGTAGAATACCCTTCTTGTTAAGGGGGAGTGTTGAAATATTGCAACTACAAAGAGTATTCTACTTATTATTATTATTATTTGAGTCATTTAATAATAGATCAAATCCACTTTTGTGGATTGATCATGTCAGGGATTTTAATTGACCAAATCCCCTTTTGTGGATTGGTCAAACCCTAATTGTATTATGAAAATTAAGAAGTTGACCCCCAGGCCTAATTAAAGTGGTTTTAACCACTAAGAAGACAAGTCAGCCCTTCCCAGTGAAGAGACACGTTTTCAACACCTTCCAACCAGTATAAATAAAGGAAGCCAACACCTCATTATCACACTCACTCATTCACTCATCAAGTGCACAGTTTTGGTAGTTGAAGTTGGGAGAACAAGGAAGAGAGGCGCATTGCTCAATGTTGGATATTCTCTAGTGTTTTGGTTTATTATCTTGGCATTGTATTGGATATCTATATTAAGGAAGTTTTTGTTGGGTTTTCTCCCCCATGAGGGTTTCCCAGGATAAATGTTGTGTATCTTGTGATTGTGTTTCTCTCAGTGATCCTACCTATGTTATTGTTATCTAGTAAATTGAAAAGAAACCTAATAATAGCTTAAACCTTAATATTATGTACATATGCATGCAAGGAAGGACTTGGTGGATTCCTCAATAAAAATGGACATGTCATTTGTTATGAGTCCAAAAATCTTAAAGAGCATGAGAGGAACTATGCCACACATGACTTGGAGCTTGTTGCCATTGTTCACGCGTTGAATATGTGGAGGCATTATCTCATGAGAAAAAAGATTCAAATTAAGAACAAACCACAATGGTATGAAATATCTTTTTGAACAACCAACTTTGAATGCCAGACAAACAAGATTGCTGGAATTTTTAAGTGAATACGACTTTGATGTCAAGCATATCAAAGGAAACGAAAAATAAAGTTGTCATTCCACTTATTAGAAGAGTGCATCTCATGCATGCTACAACTGTCAGTATGCATCAGTCGGACTTGAAGAGTAGAATTTTAGATGTCGTTGTTACAGATCAACATTACCTACAGGTAAAGGAAATCTTACATCAAGGAGATGTACACAAAAAAATGAAAGAGTATGAGATGAAGGAAGATGGATTACTTATGCATAAAAATAGATTTTATGTTCCTAGTTCCGTAGAACTTAGGAATTTGGTATTAAAGGAAATGCATAATGTTCCATATGCTGGACATCACGGTTACCAGAAAACAATTACAACAGTAAGAAGCCAATTATTTTGGCCGGGGATGAAAAATGATGTTGCTGATTACATCGCCAGATGTATGGAATGTCAGAGAGTAAAGACTGAGCATAGACACCCAACGTGTTTGATATAACCATTACCAATTCTAGAGAAGAAATGGGAAGTGATAACCATTGATTTTATAACAAAGTTGCCAAGGACAACAAGGCAACATGATTCCATCATGGTAGTGGTTGATAAATTGACCAAGGCTGCTCATTTTGTTCCTGTGAAAACAACTCATACAACAACTAA
>SNQJ01S0055969.1:36247-55098 GCA_010110895.2 Picea sitchensis
TGGTGTAATCCAGCCATGATTTGAGGCCTACATGTCTGAGATGCTTGGCATGTGTTCAAATTTGCTCACAGCTGCAAGTCCCGAGAGTCCCAGCATGGGGATTCTGGATCAACTGCACCGGAGCCCTGGAAGGAGAAGGAATGCTTGAGGGACTGCGTGACAGAGAAGGGTGGAGGTCCATTCTCTTGGGTGGTGCAGGTTGGGTAGAAGAGATCTGGGTACTTGGATTGTTGTGAATGTTGGAGAAGCCTGTGAGAGCTTGAGTGCTGACTGATTTGGGAAGCCAAGTAACACTCTATAACTTTCTTTGTGGATTCATAGCCTTGGCTCAGGGGTGACATTGTTGTTGAGACTTGGAACAACAATGTCTACGGTTGGGTGGAACATCCTTGGTCTGTAGCCAATTGGTGGTTCTCTTCTATAAAAGACAAGTGCTCTCTGTTATGACTTCTTTTGTTTGTGTATTTATTTATGCTCCGTATTAAATTATTAAAGCTGAGATTTGTACTTATAATATGCATGCTTTCTAGTTAATGTTGTGCATGGTATATTGTGCTTGTCTTTTATGTTGTATGGTATAGTGTGCATGTCTTTTATGTTGTAGTATGAATCTTGATCATTGCATGTATTTATTTCATGATTCTTTATTAATTAATTATTATCAGAAATTCGAAATCAACCAAGAGGTGCGTTCTTGGTGTAGCAAGCTATGGGAGGCTGGGCTACGTTACAATAACAATACACTGTGGAGGGCTTAACAACAGTTCTAACAATACATTTTGGAGGGGAGTCTCAGCGTGGAGATTTTGGATCAGCTGCATCGGAGCCATGGAAGGAGAAGGACTGCCTGAGGGACTGTGTGATAGAGAAGGGTGGAGGTCCATTCTCTTGGGTACTTGTATTGCTGTGAATGTTGGAGAATCTTGTGAAGGCTTGAGTGCTGACTGATGTGGGAAGCCAAGTAACACTCTGTAATTGTCCTTGTGGATTCATGGCTCTGGCTCAGGGGTGACATCGTTGTTAAGACTTGGAACAACAATGTCTAGGGTTGGGTGGAACGTCCTTAGTCTGCAACCAGTTGGTGGTTCTCTTCTATAAAAGATAAGTGATCTATGTTATGGCTTCCTTTGCTTGTGTATTTATTTCCACTCCGTATTATATTTGTACTTATAATATGCATGCTTTCTAGTTAATGTTGTGCATGTCTTTTATGTTGTATGGTATATCATGCATGTCTTTTATGTTGTAGTATGAATCTTGATCATTACATGTATGTATTTCATGCTTTTTTATTAATTAATTGTTATTGGAAACTCAAAATCAGCCAAGAGGTACATTCTTGGTATGGCAACCTATGGGAGGCTAGGTACTTTATAATAACAATACATTGTGGAGGGCTTAACAACACTTCTAACAATACATTGTGGAGGGCTTAACAAAACTGGCAGGAATTGGTTTCATTCCTCTGATATAGATATCGAGCTTCTGTAGTAAATAATCTGAATATATTAAATTGATCGAAGATTACTCACTATAAATGCCCTGAATATTAAATTGGTAATTACTTAATCATTGTAAATGAACACAATACTAAATTGGTCATGAAGAATGACATGAATCCTAATAAATAACATCAAACTTTAAATAATTTATTATGAAGCTTCGATATTTTCACGAACAAGTAGTTTCAATGAATACCAATTTAAAACTTGAAAATTTATGTTATAAAAAACAATGGCTATTTTGTGTAAGAAAAGAGTGTGAACAACCATTGAACAACCATCCAACTGTAAATAGGGATTGTTTAAAATTAGATCACAAGTTCAACACTTTTAGGTGGGAAGCATATGTAATATTAATTAACAACAATACATTGCAATATTTGCGCATTCCAAAAATTAACTAATTTGGTAGTTCAAATTTTACCACCTGAAAAATACAATTTTGTCATGTGATTTATGATTTTTTTCCAGAAACAAATATGTTTAGAACAAAACAGAATATAAGAAGACGGATTGATAAGCTTTGGGATGAACTATGCTTTCTGCCTGATCAAGCTATTAAAATCCACCGTGCGAAGAGTGCTTCATTTCTTGGAAGATAATAGGAATCCAAATTCCGAGGATCGGATTGTCTATATCTTCTCAGTTTAGTAGGGACTATTGATTCCATTATTAGAATGTAATAATTTGCTTGTGCAGAGTTGCAAGATAAGCAGCGGCACAATTATCCAAAAAACAGAAAAAGAAAGCCATTGGATGAGCTACTGTTGGAATGCTGTGGATGTGAAGCCAAGTCCATTGCTTTCAGTCCTAAGTTGCAAATTTGATTTTCCTTTAATCATCAGAGGATGAAGTCGTTATGGTGCTTCGCGAATATAGTTGTGATGATGGTATTAGGAGCGATAGCGGAGGAGCCTCCATATGCGTGCGATAACAGAAATCCAGCAACACGATCTTACACGTTCTGTGATGCTTCAAAACCCATAACAGCGCGCGTGGAAGATCTAATTTCGCGGTTGAGTCTGCTGGAGAAAGTTGAACAGCTATCGAATAACGCATCGGCCGTGCAACGCCTGGGAATACCCAAATACGAATGGTGGTCGGAAGCTCTGCACGGAGTTTCCGGTTGGGGGCGTGGCATTCATTTCAACGGTCCCATTCATACAGCCACCACTTTTCCTCAAGTAATTC
The DNA here is from genome assembly GCA_010110895.2 of Picea sitchensis. NCBI lineage: Eukaryota > Viridiplantae > Streptophyta > Pinopsida > Pinales > Pinaceae > Picea > Picea sitchensis. The sequence goes on from SNQJ01S0055969.1 coordinate 38,941, forward strand.
TAACTGCTGCGTCCTTCGATGTTACACTCTGGTATCACATTGCCCAGGTTTGAATCTTGCCATTGTATTTCTATAATGTCATGAATGCCTATATCTCATCTCAGTTAATAAAGGAAATCTCTATTTTTTTGTGTGCAGGCGATTGGCATTGAAGCGAGAGCGATATACAATGCAGGGCAGGCATCGGGGCTCACATTCTGGGCGCCCAATATCAACATATTCAGAGATCCTCGATGGGGGCGGGGTCAAGAAACTCCCGGAGAAGATCCCCTGCTATCTAGCAGGTATTCTGTTGCCTACGTTAGGGGACTGCAGGGAGATCCCCTCTCTTCATCTTCTAAGAGAAACTCTTCTACTCGTTTGAGAGCTTCTGCATGCTGCAAGCATTTCATAGCTTACGACATGGATAACTGGGAGGGTCATACTCGCTTCTCTTTCGATGCTGTGGTAACTCTCCATTACTAACGCTGGATTTGCTTATTTGCTCTAAGGAGTTGCTTGCTTGCCGAGGTGTTGAGATATTTTAGGAAATGGTTTTTTTTTTATTGAAATCTGTGATATAAATTTACATGAATTTCTATTCTATTTTTTTTATTCAAAATCCATTTTTAAATATAGAAATACTTTTTTTTATTCAAAATCCATTTTTAAATATAGAAATACACTCAGCGTGTTGAAAAACTATTGAAATTGTACAGAAATAATCATTCAAATCTATAAATCTAATAATTTTTAATAGTCATAATTTTGTAGAAACCACCTTATCTATTAGAAAACATTAACATATTTATCTTTAACATATTTATTTAAGCATATTATTTTAAATTTAGTATTTTAGGTATATGTTTTTAATTTAGTTGAAGTTATTGAACTTTTTAACAACTTAATAAATAATAATAATAAAAATAATAATTTAATTTTAAGGTCGGTCCAACGATTTGACTCGTAAAGTTTAAGAAAGTATAGATACCCTACTCCCCTCTGATTTCCTCTAACCTCTTAATAATTGGTTGGGCGTTATGTTTGTTTGTTGAGTTTTTTTCTATTTCTATAATATATAGATTCTTTCTTGATTAAAAAAAAATTCTTTCAAAATTATAGTTTCTTATATTGATGAGATTGTTTTAAGATAATCTAACTTATTTAAAATTTGAAAAATAAATAAATCAAAATAAAATTTACAATAAATTGAATTTGTTTGTTTACTAGCTTAGTTATAATTTAAATCTGGCAAGTAGATTAATTAGGTTAATGAATAATCTGTGTTAATCAGGTGTCTTAATGATTAATGCATAATAACATGTTTTTAATTTAGTAGAAATTAGTGAACTTTTTAACAACCTAATAAATAATAATTGGTTAGTTGCTATGTTTGTTTGTTGAGTTTTTTTTTTAATAATAAATGGATTCTTTCCAAATTGAATAAGAATTTCATTCAAAATTATAGTTTTTTTTTATTGATAAGATTGTTTTAAGATAATCCAACTTATTTAAAATTTGGAAAATAAATAAATCAAAATAAAAATTACAATAAATTGAATTTGTTTATTTACTAGCTTAGCTATAATTTATATTTGGCAAGTAGATTAATGAGGTTAATGAATAATTTGTGTTAATCAGACTCCCTAATGATTAACGATGAGGTTGCATATTTTTAATTAAAAAACTGCTTAATGAAGAAGTTTTCAATAGGTATAAGCCAATAAACTAGTTTCTTTCTCTCTTCTCTTTTTAAAATTGAAATTCTTTCTAAATTAAATAAAAATTTCCTCCAAATGATTTCTTTCTCTCTCCTCTTTTTAAAATTGAAATTCTTTCCCAATCAAATAAAAATTTCTTAAAAAATTACAATTTATTTTATTAATTAAACTATTTAAAAAAATCCAAATTATTTAAATTTAAAAAAATAAATAAATCAAACAAAAATAGATTAAATTTATCTACTTATAAACTTATTTCTTTCTCTCATTCCTTTCTCTCCTCCTTTAAATAGAATATCTGGTAAAAAATTCCTTTGTAATACTTCATCAATGATGTGGAAATTGTTTAGTCATTATTAAAAATTTATTTGTATAATTAATTTTTTTAAATGATTTTCAAATTTAATAATTTTTTTTTTTATAGAAACTTATAATTAAATTTAATTAATAAAATTTTAATTATAAAATTTAATTTATTATAAAAAATCCAAATTATAAAAAATTATTAAAATAGAATTTAGTTTATCTACTTTCTAACTCACCATTTATAAAAATCTTTAATACTCCACATAATATATCTTTGATGGTGAAATTGTTATCACTATTAAGAAAAAAAAACTCCTAAACCACATGGAGAAATAGTTACCATTATTTATAAAAATTTGAGTGAAACCCACAATCTTGCTTTGCACAGTGTGGAAGATCTCCCTTTATGTCGCAACCAGGTCTAATGGCAAAGCTCCACTATGTATATATGGAGCTCCCAGAAATGGTTGAGCTTGGCAACTGGAAATTTGGGTCTAAATGGGTCTGTAAAAGCTTAAGAGAGATTTTCTAATGTAATGTTTTGAGCAGGTGAGCAAACAAGACTTGTTGGATACATATCAACCGCCGTTCAAGAGCTGCGTGGAGCAAGGGCGTGCCAGTGGCATCATGTGCTCTTACAACAGCCTTAATGGAGTCCCAACGTGTGCTGATTTCCACCTTCTCACCAGCATCGCGAGACGTGACTGGGCATTTGAAGGGTAATGTTCCTTCAGATGTTGTGTTAGATGCAGAGTATAATTGTTTGGGGTGAATGACACTTCTTTGATGTGAATTCTGTCTTTCAGTTACATCACAGCAGACTGTGACGCTGTTGCCACTATTTACACTGCTCATCGGAATACACCAACTGCAGAAGATGCTGTAGCAGACGTTCTGAAAGCAGGTAAATGCATATAAACTAGAAACGAACCATCTAAACTTTGAAAGCATGCGAATGCATATAAACTAACAGAACCATCCATCTATATTCTGAAAGCAGGCAAAGACATACAAGTTAGTAGAAACCCATCTCATATCCTGAAAACATTAGATAAAGATAGACCCATCTTAACTCAAGTTTGATATACATTTGGAGATTCTGAAGTTACAGGTTGCATATCGTCAATCCCAACCCACGGCCAATCTGATTTAATGGGCTGTTTGTGTGAACTTAACATATGCATTCTTGAGCTTTGCAACCTTCAGCTGTTTATAAACAGGTAAGTACATCTAAGTTAGGTCGACCTGTATTAACTCAGGTTTGATATAAACTTTGAGGCTGTGAAGCCAGAGGTTGCGTATCGTCAGTTCCGACCCACGGACACTCTGATTTAATAGGCTATTTGTGTGCATTCAAGATACGCATCGTTGAGCTATGTAACCTCCAGTTGCATATCAAAGATGGTTGTATGTAGTGTCCATCCATATTTCAATACACTTAATAGACATTGGAATTTAATGCAGCTTTACAAACCCACAAAAACAGCTGTTATTGGATTCCCTTTCCCATTTAGACTGTAAAGAACCTCTCTCCTCTAGTTGCAATAATTCATCGATTTTACTTTAGCGAGCCTTGTTTTCAATACATATGTTTCCTCTATACTAAGAGTACCATGCTATTCTTGATAAAACCGCCTCTTGTGCTTCTGATAGTAGTATTCCCGCGTTCCTTGTCAGGGATGGACGTAGACTGTGGAAGTTATTTGCAAAAATACACAATGTCAGCAATAGGAAAAGGAAAAGTGAATGAATCAGATATCAACCGAGCCCTTCGCAATTTGTTCTCTGTGCGCATGCGTCTTGGGCTTTTTGATGGTGATCTCAGCCACCAATTGGAGGGAAAACTTACAATGCAGGATGTGTGCTCAGCTGAACATCAAAGATTGGCATTGCAAGCTGCAAGGCAGGGCATTGTGCTTCTCAAGAACAGTGGAAGACATCTGCCCCTGTCAAAAACACGAACCAAGTCATTGGCTGTCATTGGGCCTAATGCCAACAATGCAACTACTCTCCTAGGAAACTACTTTGGTTAGTCTTGTTACACAAATAATTATTCATTAATGGCTGTTTCATTCTGCAATCTACATAAATGTGTCACTGTAGGTGTGTGTAGGTAGTTAAAAGTAGTAATCCTCTCTGCTGCTGCTTGTGAATGTCCAGGTCTTCCATGTAACGCCACAACACCGCTTCAAGGCCTGCAGAAATATATCAGGAACACTCTGTATTCCCCTGGGTGTGAGGACCTGGCATGCATTTCTGACAATATGTTCGGTGAAGCCGTGGAAACTGCAAAGAAAGTGGATGAAGTGGTTGTAGTTGTTGGCTTAGACCAAACCCAAGAAAGGGAGGAACAAGACCGAATAAATTTGACTCTGCCAGGCCAACAAGAGAAATTACTATATCAAGTTTCCCATGCTGCCAAAAGACCCGTGGTGCTTGTCATCCTCTCTGGCGGTCCAGTGGATGTGTCCTTTGCAGTAAATAACCCTTACATCTCCAGCATTATTTGGGCGGGCTACCCTGGTGAAGCTGGTGGCCAGGCACTGGCAGAGATTATTTTTGGTGACTACAATCCAGGTATCTTATCATCCCATCCATGTATTGTCGTTTCAAAGAATGATATTAGCATTTTATACTTCTACACTATTCCTTTCCCCTTCATTCKCATGGCTCCGCCATTGTTTTCCACTATGTTTTCAGTTTGATAAGTGAAACATTTTTTTAACAGTAACAGATATAATTTTGTATTAAAAAAGAGCTGCGGCCAAACTGGTCAGCGTCAGCCCAATGACAAAAAGAACGTTCTATCACAGCCTGTTATACTACAGTCTATGTGTTCGGGCATTTATACTGCTTTACATACTGCAATGATAACAGTACTACCATACAATACAGAATAGATAAGTATAAACACAAAACGGATATTTCTGCCCTGCAGGGCCCTCAGCAATGTTTCCAACCAGAACATCCATGTCTTCACCTCTTCCTTGGTTGTCAGCATCCAGTTGGCATGTCAGCATAATACCTTCCATAGAGGCCTTCTGGACTCGAGGACTCATGACAGCTACATTTCCTGAGAGGGCTTGAGAAGATGAGTCCTCTACAGTAGCTGTAGATGAGGGAAGGGGAGAGAGCAGATATTCATGTGGCAAACCTAGATAAGTCACAAGCCGAGAAACCACAGATTTTAGTATTTACAGAACCCAGCTGGGATTCCAGTTCCATATATGGTCCATGAGAAACAATCATGAATGTATTAAATTCATGTTCAGCTTCCCTTATAGCCAGCAGCTGTGACACAATCTCCATGGCACGGTGATCACAAATTTTGTTCTCAACCCTCTGTTTGCTTTCCCAATCTTCATGCAACCAAGTCCACCTAAAATTGGAATTGCTGCTGACATTACATTGAACCTCGACTACCTCTTTTTCATACCTCTCCAATCCTCTTTGAATTTCATTTTCAGTCACACAACACACAGCACCTATTCCTACAATGAAAATGCCCCCTTGTATCTCTGACATTTACCCCAAATGCTCTAGTAGACACAAACCAACAAGTGCAATAGGGCCTCTTCGAAGGCAGAATTACCATCCAACAACTACCAAACCACAAGAAGAGACTCCAGAGCACCAAACAAAATTCCAAATCCCACAAACATAGTAGAGCCAAAGAAGAGATCCCTGGATCCAAAGAAAAGAGCCCAACAATGCTGAGGACAGCCTCCAATGCCTGTCCAAGTCTTGGATATAGATGGCACCTTGGATGGCTCTCCCAACACCAGTGCTCCAAGATTTGAACATAGCTACAGTAAATATAACCATGAACCCTTCCAGAACCAAGTCCAGATTAAACCCACACACAAATTGCCGCCTGTTATCACAGGATTTGTAGTTGTGCAAAGCCTCCACAAGATATCTATTTGTGTAACAATTGGAAATCTCTACCACTGTCACCTAAGTAGTTACTTCCCTCATTTCAGTGATGGAAGGAGGTCCAACACAAGGGAGGCTTCCCTGGTGACCTCAAGGGATCAAGTAGCAAGATTATCCAGACTACAGCCCCCTATCTTGATCACTTAGATGTTGGGTCTAGGTCTAGGAAGGATAAGAAAGAAACGAGGTAATTAATTCACCTGTACGAAACAATAAACAATCCAAAGCTTCAAATAGACAATTACCGAGTTATATAGCTCATTGATGACCCCTTAGACACTAGATAATCAATAAATCCAATTTGCTATTGCAAAATTACAGCAGTAAAACAATGTATAACAGTGATTAATGTTTTGTAACAACAATAGGAAAAAGTACTCAGAAATATAACAATTGATCATAAGAATTAAGCCTTCAACAAGTGCAATAACATCCAATTGCTAGACTATGATTATCTTTAGCCACTATTTCAAGTAAGTATGCAGCAATTAAAATAAACCTTAGTGGCTGTAGCAAACTTTTTTTTTTTTTTTAATGACTGGCGGAATCGACCACTGCGCTGGTCTCGTACTCGCGTGACACGGGGTTGATTCCGACTGCTACCACTATAACCTCTAGGTGCCATACGTATGCCCCTTCAGCAGGCATGGGTAAATCAAGGGGATTTGAACTCGGAACCTCATCGAACATAACATTTCATATCACAACACTTGCCAATTGAGCTGCCCCCCGAGGGCTCTGTAGCAAACTTTTATAACAACAACAATAACTATCATTTGTTTGCCAAAGTTAGAGTTAGCAAAGTTAGTCAAATTGCTTGGAGAGAGAGTATGCTAATTCTAAGAGTGTTTTCACCACAAGAGAGTTCTAGACTAATGTCGTTGACTTTCTAGGGCTATGGAGTCAAGCATGCAACACTTTGAAGAATGATCTAGATGATCAAGAAGAATAAGGTTTCAAACCCTAAGGTGCAAAGCCTTTTGGGCCTTAGGACCAAAACCTTCAAGAAAACAATTTCTAGGGTGCAAAGCCTCTTGGGCCCTAGATGTCGTTTTCCCTCTTCTAGATAACCTACGTCAAGGATCAAACGACTAAGATCAAAACCCTAAGGTGTAAAGCCTCTTGGGCCTTAGGCCTTTGAATCCTAGCAAGAAACTAGATCTCTTAATGCTTTCACCAATCTTGGACATACAAAAGTATTAAAGGAGAGAAAGACTTATGTCTCCTTCCGAGGGTTTTACTAGAACAAAGTAACATGCAACAAGATAGCAATTAACAATTATACCATCAACAAACTTATCCACTTAAAGAAAATTACTCACTTATCCAAGTTGCTATGCCAAGAGAAGCCCTAGTTGCAACAAGAGCATCCAAGAAAATGAAAGGCACCACAAACAATCCTCCTCCAAGAGTTGCGCACTAGATCCAAGAAGCCAAAGAGAGATAAAGAACCTTTTTAGAGCTTCCACTCACAAGTGTGAGGAGAAAAGTGATGATGAGAAATGAAATGAGTGCTAGCCTTATTTATATAAGGTAACCCTAGCACTTTGTCCACAAAATGTCAATGATTCATTTTACAATGAAATCATATAAATAAATTAATGATTCCCTCTGCCTCTTTTACGGGAAAAGGTGATGGCTCTAGAATGGTTTTTCCTTTAGAGGAAGAAGGCCCTGGGTTGGCATTGGACTCTGATATCCTATAGAAGAAGTAGGAGCTAGACTCTGGTGTCCTCTACTAGTGCTATTGCCAAGTACAACTCCCTCTGTCAGAGTCCGTGAAGATGGTGGCGTTGGCGCACTCCTAGTGTCAATAGTCACCTCCTCTAAAGGTGTCTGCTAACTCTGCTTTGGAACATCCTCTTCCTCTACTTCTCTCTCCTCTGCTACTGCCCCCTCTGCCTCCTCCTGTAACCAATTAGGCATCAATTCCATGATAGGCCTCTCGGTCTCAACCCTCCATGCAGCAGTGGTGTCAATCCCATCCAATGAAATGGCATCCACATCAGGTGTTTTCTGAATCCGCTTCACCCACAATTGGAGATTGTAGTAGACATATACCATGCCATTGAGGAGTTGGGATTCCAACCTGTATGAGGGTCATAAATTATATTTAATAATTATAATACATAATCTAGACTCTAGAGGGTGACGGGGCATAAAATAATAAATTATAATTTACAATGAATTAAAAATTTAATTTAAAAATTGATAAAATATAGACAGGAACAACAAGATGGCGGAAAAGGCTCACTTGCCAACTCTGTAGTATTCGCACGAATGTTACATATTTATAGTACAATGGGTGATGCCACCTCATAGAGAGATTTGCTCTAGATCCTAAAATCATGCATGATGACTAGTCTAGGCAATCTTAACTAACTCATTAGTCATCACTTGAGGATAGGATATATTACTAATATCCTAAATGAATAATACAAATATAGGTGACAATTAGACTTAGTGATTGGTAAGGTAAGCCATAGGCTAACATTCCCCTCCTCAAACAGAAGTCCGATCAATAATACCATCAATGAAGCATAAACTGGTATTATTTCCAAGTCTTCATACTAAAACTCTTGAGCTGAGCCTCAATGAAGAACTGCCAGAAAAAAACCCGCCAATCTGGATGCTGAATGGTTCATCTGAAATGAACTGGAAGAGAGCTAAGATATGGAAGTGAACAGCTGCAATATCTGAACATTCCCTAATTACTTGACAAGTTGATCATTTTGCCAAGTATTTGAGCTAGAAGAATCTTATGTCTTCTGCTAATTGGTGAACATGTAGTATCACCACTCTATTATCAGTGTATCACTAAAAGTGCTCTTTGAATATGTGGTTTGGGATAACCACTGACCAATTGATACCATGTATCTGATAGTTTTTTTTGGATGACCACTAACCAATTTTGACACTTTTAGGTGTCCAACAACATCCCAATGTGTAATGTGTATGATTCAATTGCAAGTCATTGAACCATAATTCTGCCAAAGTCTTCCATCTACAAACTGTAGTTGCCCATCTGGTAAAATTGATGCCCATTTGGCATATTTGATGTTTGTTGTTGTCGAAACTTTCGGTCCGACAACCATCTTCAATTCCATCATCAATTCCCCCCTTTGTCAGCTGAAAGGAGAGACCACAAGTGGTTTCACGAACCATCGTCATTTGATTTTTGAACTCCCACCCTTAAGGTACAAAAGAGTTACATCATTGTACTCCCCCCTCTAGGATCAAGAGAGTACCATACTTGTTCCATTTGTGTACAACACGAAGTGGGCATGTGGAAAAAACCACATGTTATCTCATCCCGTGAGGGCCATGCTTAAAAGCTACGCCATAAGGGGACCACTTATGTGAGGTACACAAATGCTATGTGTTGCAAGATTGGTCTTTACTCAAGATTGAATTCTACGATAAAACTTATATAATCGCTTGGTTGTTGATGACCACTGCCAAGGATCGATCCACTCATAGTGAATCTTCAATCTTGTAGGTTTCTTTAGTGTTGAACCTCTCTCTGAAGAATGGTTATGCTTGCCACAATGATGGCAAGGATGGAGATCAAAACACTGATTCTCCATGTAACCAACTCGATTACAATGTTGGCACTTCACATTATGATGCTGAACTTGAACAAGTGAAGTTGAAGCTTCCTGAAGGAATCCAACACTTTGGAACTTGATTGGTTTTGAATAATCGGGAATATGAAAGGTGACTTCCTTGTCATATCCAAGTCCTGTTCTATTCTTGTTGTAAATGATTTCTTCCCAAGGTCTAATGATGGGCTTGGAAAGAGTATTATGAACCTGTTTCATTGAAATCCGTGGAAGTGAATTTACTGTATGTTGTTGGATCATTGAAAGATTTTCTTCACTGAACTCAAAAGAAAACTTTTGAAATGTAGGTTCATGAATAACTTTGTCTTTGTCTGCATATGGAGGTGTCTTACTGAGTTTCTCCTTCACTGATTGTTGATCAAAAACATCATCATCGTCATCATCATGGAGAGGATTGTTCTAAACAAAAACTAGTTCACAACACTTCACTGGCTGTTGATTTTTGAGATCTATCAACTCATTATTCAGTAGCTGGGATTGATCTTGAAGAACTCTAACTTTAGCTTCCGTCACTTGCAAACAACTTAGCACTGATTGAAGAGTTGCGTTGTTCAATATCACTGTGTTGTCTTCAGTGGTGTTTATTAAAGTGTTCAAAAACTCTAATAATTCAAGACTTCGAGCCATTTCAAAACACTAAATGAGGTCTCCCTGTGAAGGTAAGTCCTGATTACAATTTGACTCGACAAAATAAGGCTTACTTGCAACTCGCTCACTTGAACTTCACGCTCACTTGAATTTGTCACACTCATTTGAATTTGTATCTAGCAAGATGAGGGTGTCAGATACCACCGAAAATGCACCCAAAATTTGATGTTTACAATGATTTGAGTTTTAACCACTGAACCTATAGACTCAAGAATAGAATGACACAAGCAAGTTGAGGGTGTCGGGTTCAACAGAGAATGCACCTAAAAATTACAATTTAAATTTGTTATCCCAAGAAAACATGATTTTGCAGCAACGATGAATTTCGAAATGTCTTCATTCAGATTATGGCATTTTCGTTTTGGTCATTTAAACTTTGATAGTCTCTTGAAACTTAAGTCCCAATATTTGGTAAAGGGTTTGCCAACTTTCAAGAGAGAAAATTCTAAGTGTGAAGCTTGTATTTTTGGCAAGCAAAAGCGAGAAGCTTTTCCAACCAGCTCATGGTGAGCAACAAAGTATCTGCAGTGGATTCACAATGATATATGTGGTCCAATGGAATCTTCTTTTGGTTGATGTCGATACTTTATATTGTTCATTGATGACTACACTAGAATGACATGGGTGTACTTTTTAAAGGAAAAGTTTGAAGCTTTTGAAAATTTTGCAAATTTTCAACACATGGTTGAAAATGCAACAAGAGAAAATGTTGCATCTTTGAGAACATATAATGGAGGAGAATTCACTTCAACCGAATTCAATGATTATTGTCGAGACAATGGAATTAAGAGGCAACTGACAAATTCCTATACTCCACAACAGAATGGAGTTACTGAAAGAATGAACAGAACTCTCATGGGCATGGCAAGATCTATGATGCAGTTTAAAGGGTTGAGCACAAAATATTGGGCTGAAGCAGTCCATACTGTTGTTTATCTCAGAAATCGATTACCTACATCAACTTTAGATGGGCAAACACCTTGTGAAGCTTGGTATGGTTTTAAACCCAAGGTAAATCATCTTAGGGTTTTTGGCTCAACATGTTATGCTTTAGTTCCTAAAGGAAAAGAGGACTAAATTAGAAAACCGAAGTATGAAGTGTATCTTCATTGGATACTCTGATGAAAAGAAAGGGTATAGGTTGATGTTAGATGGAAAATTCATTATCAATAGAGATGTAATTTTTGATGAAACTGAAAGTAAAATTTTTGATGAGATTAATCATCTCCTTAGTCGTTTAGAGAAGAAAAACACTAAGGGTAAAGGTAAGTTGAACAAGTCAAAGAAAACATTTTGGTTTGAAAAAGACTTTGTTTCTTTAGAAGACATCTCTTCATCAAAAAGTTCTTTTGATTCATTTGATAATGAAACTACAAAAGATTCTTCCGATACTGAATCTTCTCCAACCTCAGATACTTCAGATGAAAGAAGAGCCTCATTTTTTGAAAATCCTCTTTTTAATAATAATAATGGTGATTCGGATCCACAATCCCCTCAACACGAGAGGCCAAAGTGGGCCGAACAACTTCTCAAAGATGTTCATTCAGATGAAATTAACAAAACAAGAACTAGGGGATCTTCAAGATCAGAAGCTAATTTTGCTCATCCTTCCACTGAACTTGCTTCTTTTGCTAAAGCAGTTGGACATAAAGAATGGTAGGAAGCAATGATTAATGAATATGATTCTATACTTGCAAATGGGACTTGGAACTTAGTTGATTGTCCACATGATGTTAAGCCCATCGGTTGTAAATGGGTTTACTGAGTAAAGTACAAAGCCCAATGGTAAAATTGACAAGTACAAAGAAAGACTTGTTGCTAAAGGTTTTGCTCAACATGAAGGAATTGATTATGAAGAAACTTTTGCACCCACAACTAAATGGAATACGATCAGAATAGTTATCAATTTCGCTGCACATAATGGTTGGAAATTACATCAAATGGATGTCAAAAGTGCCTTCCTGAATGGCGATCTAAAGGAATATATTCTTATGACTCAACCACAAGGGTTTGAAGCTAAAGGACAAGAACATAAAGTTTGCAAACTTGTGAAGGCTTTATATGGCTTGAAACAAGCTCCTCGAGCTTGGTATGCAAAAATGGATAATTACCTACGAAAGGTGGGTTTTCAGCGAAGTGAATCAGATGATACGTTGTATTTTCGAATGCAAGATAAGCACATGGTGATACTTGTACTCTATGTTGATGACTTAATCATAACAAGAAATAATGAAGCTCACATCAAACAGGTTAAGGAAGAACTTAAAACAGGGTTCAAAATGACTAATTTAGGGACACTTCATTATTATCTTGGAGTTGAAGTATCTCAACATCCTAATCAAATATTCCTTAGTCAAACTAAGTATGCCACATAATTGTTAAAGAAATTTGGCATGGAAGATTGTAAACCTTCTCTTATCCCCATGGAGCATAAATTGAAACTTTCAAAATTTGAAGGGGGGGAATTGGTAAACAGTACAAAGTATAGGCAATTGATTGGAAGGCTCATTTATTTGACAAATACTCGACCAGATTTGTCATATTCAGTCGGTATACTTTCAAGGTTTATGCAGGAACCAAGGGAAAGTCATTGGAATTTAGCAAAAAGGGTACTGAGATACATTCAAGGTACAAAAGATTTTGGTCTTCTCTACAAAAGAAACAAAAATTTTACACTTGTTGAATATTCAGATGCTGATTTTGCAGGTGACATTGATTATAGAACATTCACTTCAGGTTATTTAATGAATATGGGTTCAACAAAAGTATCTTGGAATTGCAAAAAGCAGACAACAATTGCCAATTCTTCAGCAGAGGCAGAGTACATATCCACTTGGGAAGCAACATGTGAGATTATATGGCTACGCAAAATTTTACAGGATCTTGGTGAAACTCATAAATCAACAACTACTTTATTGATTGATAGTCAATCAACAATAAAGATGGCCAAGGATCCAGTATTTCATTCAAATACTAAACATGTCGACACCAAGTACCACTTCATCATATCGCTCATCATCAAAGACATCATCAAGCCTCGGTTCTATCCATCTGAAGGTCAAAGTTCAGATATTTTTACCAAACCTCTTGGTAGAATAAAGTTCACTAAGTTCAGAGATGAACTTGGTATTTGTAAATATGAACTTTCGGATTAAAGGGGGGAATGTTAGCCTAATAATCCTAAAGTTCTATAGTCTAAGTATTTTCTAGTTTAAATATTTTTAGAAATTAGTTTATTCTAGTTTGTTAGGATAAGGACACCTAGCTTCTATGTAAAGGACACCTATCATACTCATGTGATTATGTGATTGGTTGTTCTCTTAGATTTTAGTTTAKAGTTGAGCTATATAAACAAGCTCCTTCTTCAAGTGAGGTTAAGGAGATTATGAGTCCTCACTTCTGATTGTAATTACTTTTTCCTTATTAATAAAATTACGTGTCTGAGGACACTTTGTCAACAAAAAAWTCTAACATGTTGCGCTTCTTGGTGTGTATTTTCTCAAATGCACTCCAATTGCGCTCGCATCCTAAAGAGCTACATGTTTGTCTAAGCACCCGAATGGCAAGTTTTTGTAGATTGGGTACTCTTGCACCATAGCTTGTCCACCAAGCATCTACAACAAATAAGAGAAATATAAGAAAAGACATTGAAATTTGAAAGTTAAAAGTTGAAACAAAGTAAGAACTAAGAACTAAGAACTAAGAAGAGACACTGAAATTTGAAATTTAATGAAGCTTACTTGGCATTTTGGTCTTCCTATCATGAATAGCCATGTCGAAGCCAAAAGTCCCACCAGACATCTTATATATTTTCATTTCTTTGGAAATCTCCACATGTTCTTGCTAACTTGGCACCATCCTCTGAACACATGTGAGGAATCCATCCTTAACCTCAACATGAAATCTAAAACCACATGAGTAAGAAAATGCGGGGTTGAGGTAGATCCTTGCAACATGAATAAGGCGATGAAGTGTATTGTTCCATCTCTCATCAATCACTCTCCATATCTGTAGTCGTTTTTCAAATCCACCATTTCCCTTGTCATCATAATAGGCACGGATAGCTTCTTTGGCCCTATCTATGGCCTCATACAAGTAGTCCATTGCGGGCTTGTCTCCATCAACCAATCGAAGAACCCTTACGAAAGGTTCGCTAATGGAAACCACCTCCTCCACTCCCACCCAGAAGCTCTCCTGGTATGACACTAGCCTGCATATGGCCTCCCCCTCCGTTTTGTGGCTAAATGATAAACCATGCCACTCATCTGAAAGGAACATTCTCTTCACCTTCCACATACAGGCCAAGAGAGATCGAAGAGATATGAATCTAGTGGCAAAGCACGCGATTGCAGGACGCACCAACTCGCTATTATTTGTGGATCTTCTCATCAAGCTAAGCATAGATGTATGATTATATATGAATTTTGTGATGCTCCTAGCTGATTCAATAATATCCCTGATATAAGGAATTTTTCCCATATCCTCTAAAATCAAATCTATACAATGTGCAGCACAAGGAGTCCAAAACATGGTAGGATACCTATGCATAAGCAACCTACCTACAACAACATAGTTGTTAAGAAAATAGTGAGGAATGGTTTCTTACACAGGAAAAAGTGAAATTCTAAGTTGTGCATGTTATCGCACAGTTTGTAGTTATGGTAAAAGATGGATGAAAAAAGGTCAAATTGGCTCAACTGAGCCTATCCCACCACTGTCACCTCAATGGGATAGCTCTTTCTGTTTAGGGAGGTAAGGCCCAGTGGAGACGTCCCCGGTGACCTGGGGTTCTGAGAAGGCAAAGGCTTAAAAGGCTAAGTGATAATTTCCCCCTCACAAGTCACCACCGATCAGAAGGTTTGGCTTAATAGCCAATAAAGATAAAAGATAACCGAAAATAGTAACTGTTATCCTCACTTTTTAGGGATAACTAGGAGATCATGTCTCGAGGCCCACAGGTCCTAGACATGGAGTACCGAGAGTAGGATTGACCTGAGCATGGCCCTGGAGGGCCTACCTTTTCTTCTTCCATCGTCCTTATCTTGTCAGCAGCAGCAGCATCCATCACCATCGGTTTGGTCTTGTATCAAAAGAGGTTCTTGCTCCATGAGGTAATTAGTCCAGGTATCATGGTATGTGTCACATTTGATCATTAAAACCTTTAAATGTATGCATCTGATTCCTATTATTTCTAATGATTGCTTGGATCTTACATTTGCCCACTTGACCATGTTTGGGGGGATTGACAGGATGCCCTAGCAAGCCTGTGTTTGTAGGTTTTGGTTTGCCACTGGGGGGATTTCTGAAAAGCCATCGTCCGCTCCCATCATAACACCACTTTTCCATTTTATCTCTCGCTCACTTATCCCATTCCCCTTGTCTGGGCATTGGGTTGACCTATTTTCAGGACTGCACCTTACCTCGCGGGAAGAAGGGGCTAAAGGCCCAGAAGGTAAAAGCAAGCTGGTAAAAGATAAAAGCCTAAGAATAAACCTCAAGATGATTCGCCCAGGGATCCCCGAGAAAGCAATAAAAGGCTTCTCAGCAAGAAACAAGAGGGACCCAGAAAAATAATAAAACAAGACCTAATCAGAGGATAGGGGGTCTCATCATGAGCCAGCCTGTTAGGTCCATGGGTACCTAGCAGTATGACATTGCCACCTGTTATCCCCGATATCTAGGGATAACTAGGAGATCATGGCTCGAGGCCCACAGGTCCTAGACATGGAGTACCGAGAGCAGGATTGACTTGAGCATGGCTCTGGAGGGCCCATCTTTCTTCTTCTTCGTGAGATTCGTCCTATCAGCAGTAGCAACTTCCATCACCACCGGACTGGGCTTGCATCAAAGAGGACTCTTGCTCCATGAGGTAATTGGTCTGAGGTATCATGGTATGTGTCATATTTGATCGTTATAACCTTCTTATATATGCATTAGGTTCCTTT
>SNQJ01S0055969.1:55108-74055 GCA_010110895.2 Picea sitchensis
AGGGACGTCTCCCTTGGACTAGCCCTCCTAAATAGAAAGAGCCCCCCATCGAGGTGACAGTGGGTGGGGAAGCTCCTGTTACGCCGGTTTCAAGCCCTGACTCAAGCTATCTTAACCTCTCATACAAACCGTGCGATAACAAGTACCATAACCATTCAATCAAGAAGTGTTGCAGAAATTCACTTACATTAACCAAGAATTCCAATAGCCAAACCCTAGTTGTAAACCTTCCACCAAGAAGAAATGCCAAAATAGCCAAGAAATAGTCTCCTTCAACAAGTGCGCACCAATTTTCAGCCAAAAACCCTAAATGAGGGTGCAAATTTCAGACCTCACCAAGTGGTGAGTGAAAGATGATGAATAAAAAGAGAGTTTTGCTCTCTTACTTATACAGTACAAATGACCTTAATTAAATTTTAGGTCATCAAAAGGCCGACAAGGCCAAAATACACAATAGTACTGTTTTACATTAAATTAATAAATTGTCACAAAATTAAACCCTAATCAAGCAAAAGAAAGACGTTGTGCCCCTTTTAGGGTGACATTAGCCCTTTCTAGGGCAAATGCAGCCTCCTGGAGCAAAACATTAGCCCTCCTTGGGCTTCTCCAACCTGCCACACGTGCCAAACTGCCATGACTGTCTCCCAAAACGTCCATGAAGTTGGATGACGTCATGAGCCTCCCGGCTGACGTCCTAGGCCTTCCAAGGTCAACGTTCCAATGAAGAGGGCACAATCCCCCCTAGGTAAGGCTTTGCCAAGGTGCCTCTGTGGAACGTTCTCCTCTTCTCCGGTACAAACCCCTCTGTCCTGTCTCTGCCCCCTGCTGGGGTCTCAACATCCATCTGGTGGGCTCTTCATCCCCATGGAGGTCCGAACTAATCATCTCCCCATGTGTACCTGTCCAATGTGGTACCTGTCCGTCAGGCATGATCTTGCACATCAACAGCTACGCCCTCCATGGGCTCATAAGTCACATGGATCATAGCAATGTCAATCACATCTCATCATCAATATTATTAAACATGTGCATAAAACCCCTTTTACCCCAGTCAAGGGCTCAAAGACATTATACAAATCTGCAATACAAGTTTGGAGGAGGTGACAGGGCGTCCTATTAGGCTAGTGTCCACTGGAAAAGGGATGTTTCTGGAAGAGATTAAATCCAAGTCATGTAAATGGGTGAGGTGGATAAGGGATGTCCTGACAAGGGGTGCAATGAAAGCAGGGAAATGCAGGGCTTACCTGTGGGTGCCTTTGTAGAAGGCGAGCTGCACCTGTCCTGGATGCAATGTTTCCAAGCCCATTCATGCCTTTTATTCTTTATTCTTTATTGCTTTTTCTTCAAGGAGCTAATCAGGGGACACTGCCCTGGTGTGGTGACCAGTGGTGGCAATGTTACCCACAAGTACTTCACATAAATGAGAAGGTTGGCTCATGATGAGACCCCCTTTCTCTTGGCCATGAAACCAAGAGCCACTGCCCTGGCGTGGTAACCAGCAGCTAGTAGTGTCATACTGCTAGGTACCCATGGACCTAATAGGCTGGCTCGTGATGAGACCCCCTATCCTCTGATTAGGTCTTGTTTTATTATTTTTACGGGTCCCTCTTGTTTCTTGCTGAGAAGCTCTTTGTTGCTTTCTTGGGGATCCCTGGGCGAAGCATCTTGAGGTTTTATTTTTTTAGGCTTTTATCTTTTTCCAGCTTGTTTTTACCTTCTAGGCCTTTAGCCCCTTCTTCCCACAAGGCAAGGTGCAACCCTTAAATAATTGGCCAACCCAATGCCCGGACCAGTGTAATGGGGTGGATGAGCGGGAAGCAAGATGAAAAAGTGGTAATATGACGGGAGCGGACGATGAATTTTCAGAAATCCCCCCAATGGAAACTCAAAACCTATGGGCACAGGCTTACTAGGGCATCATGTCATTCCCCCCAGACATGGTCAAGCGGATAAGTATAAGATCCAAGCATTTGTTAGAAACAAAAGGAATTAAATGCACATATTCAAAGGTTTTGAGGATCAGAGTGACACATAACATGATACCCGGACTCATTACCTCATGGAGCAAGAACCATCTCTGATACAGGACCAAGGCGAAGGTGATGGATGTTGCTACTGCTGACAAAGTGGAGGCGTTGAAAGGGAGAAAAGATGGGCCCTCCAGGGCCATGCTCAAGTCGATCTGGATCTCGGTACTCCATGTCTAGCACCTGTGGGCCTCGAGACATGATCTCCTAGTTATCCCTAAAAGTGGGGGATAATAGTGCCAATAAGGGATTAAGTCCCAGTCATTGATCTAGTAAAAGATCTAATGGTTGGGATCTCCTACGGATAGAGGGCCCACACAAACCCTAAACTAAAGTAAAAAGGTAAGTTACCTAGAGTCTTGGCTAGTAGAGCAAGCGAGCAGGCGCGGGCATACACAAGACACCGAGCAAGACTAGCCAGTGCGGCCTTGGACAACCTGCACCTGGTATGAGAGTCTAATGACTCCCCAACCAAACATATAGTACATATATACAGGCCGAGTAGGGCCACGGTCATTTAGTGACAACCCAAGACAGTAAAGAATAGCCAAGCAAGGGCCATATCGAGCAAAAAAGCAGAGACCCGATCCGTATCAGTTCGTACAAGCTACAAGAGTACGGATTCATGTCGTGTATGAAAGAGTTGTAATAATTTTGGATTTGTCTTGTATTTTTCTGTTGAAATAAAAATAAGATCATTCTTATCTATCTCATTTTTGTTAAGAATAGAGCAACTGTTATGTTCCATATTCAATGTGTATATTTTCCCTTTTTATTTTTACATGATATCAGAGCACAAGCTAAATGGAACAACTCTCACCAAACAAAATGGCAGAGGAAGTATGCACGGCCTATCTTTCTTCCACCCAAACCAGTGAAGTCTGGTATATAGACAGTGGAGCGTCTAGTCATATGACTGGCCACATCACTACTTCAGCAGCCTGAGCGAAAAGGAATTTGGGTTCGAGATTTTACTTGGTGATGACTATGCTTATCATCCAAAAGGAGTCAAAACTGTAAGGTTTGAGAGGGAGTTTGGTAAGCCTCTCCACCTGTCAAGTGTCCTCTATGTTCCTGGACTAAAGAAGAATCTGGTCTCAGTGTTAACCCTAGAAGACAAAGGTTATGAGGTCTCCTTCAAGGATCGAAGGGCCTACATTAATCCCAAAGGGTTGAGTGAGGGATCTGAACAAGTCATTGGAGTAAGAAAGGACAAGTTGTATAAATTGCAGTTTGACTCTCACTATGCACTAGCAAGCAACAACAACACCAGAGATTGTGAACTATGGCACAGGCGTGTAGCTCACCTTGGACATGGTGCTTTCAAAATGTGACAGGGATGCCTTCATTCACTACAGAACACCATGAAGTGCGTAAAGGGTGTGTTCTAGGCAAATATGTAAGGGCACCCTTCCCCAAGAGTGATTCAAGGTCTAAGGGCATTCTGGACTTAATTCACATTGATATCTGTGGCCTCATGTCCTCATTATCCATAGGAGGGGAGTTCAGATACTACATCACCTTCATAGATGACTTCTCCAGAAAGACATGGATTTACTTCTTGACAAGAAAAACCTCAGAAGAGGTATTTAAGAAATTTCAAGAATTCAAAGTCTTTGTTGAAACTCAAACATGAAAGAGGATAAGAGTCCCCAGGTCAGATAATGGGGGGGAATACACTTCACATGCCTTCAAGAGGTTTTGTGCTGAGGATGGAATCAAAAGAGAACTGACAGTTCCTTATACCCCTCAACAGAATGGGGTCTCAGAGAGAAAGAATAGAGCTATTGTTCGTGCAACAAAAGCAATGTTACTGGAAGGAAACCAAACATTAGTAATCTCTGCATCTTTGGTTGTGTTTCCTACTTCCATATTCCCACTGAGAAAAGGACCAAGCTCAACCCTACAACCGAGAAGGGGATTTTGGTTGGATACAATGAAACCTCCAAAGCCTATAGAATATACATTCCCTCCACCAGGAAAACTTTCTTACGTAGAGATGTAAAGTTTGAAGAAGAAAGAGCCCTCTGAAATTCATGTCAAGACAAGGACATTTCAGAAACTGAAGCCCCCAATCAAGAGGAGAAGACCTCATCAGAAGGGAAGATCTTCCCACAATAGAACGACAAGAGAAAGAACAATTGGCTATCTCTTGGAAAAGGAAACCAAAATGGGTCGAGGAATTGCTGAAAGAAGCAAACGAACAAATAGAGTCGCCAAAAACCTTAGTCAGAACAAGTGTACCTCCTCAGAGGTATTCAGAGTATGCTTCCCTCATGAGTAGTATGATCGAATCGGAACCAACCTACTTTGAAGAAGCTATTGAAAGGAAGCCCTGGAGAGATTCCATGATGGAGAAATATACCTCCATAATAAAGAATAAAGTGTGGGAAATTGTACCCAGACCACTGAACAAATCGGTAGTCAGCTCCAAGTGGATATACAAAATAAAACATGCGGTGGATGGAAGCATTGACAAACACAAGGCCATATTTGTTGCTCAGGGATTCTCTCAGAAGGAAGGAGTCGATTATGAAGAGACTTTCGCCCCAGTAGCCCGATACACCTCCATTTGTACATTTATCTCTATTGCTACTCAGATGGGGTGGAGAATACATCAAATGGACGTTAAGACTGCATTTCGTAATGGGAACATTGAAGAGGAGGTCTACCTAGAACAACCAAGGGGATTTGAAGTTCATGACAGAGCGAGTCATGTCTGTCGTCTAAAAAGAAGGCCCTGTATGGCCTCAAACAGGCACCCAGAGCTTGGTACTCCATAATCGATGGCTACTTACAAAGTATTGGATTTATCAAGAGTGATGCTGACCCAAACCTATACCTCCTTATAAAAGGAGGGAACATCCTCATTCTTGTACTCTATGTGGACGATCTGTTTCTAATAGGGGCAAAAACTCTAATAGCAACCAACAAGCAAGAACTGACTAAGGAGTTTGAGATGAAGGACCTAGGCCTAATGCACTACTTTCTTGGGCTTGAGATCTGGCAGCAATAGGGTGAGACTTTCCTGGGTCAAGGAAAGTATGCAATTGAGATTCTCAAAAGATTTGGGATGGAGGAATGTAAACCCATGACCACTCCCATGATTACTAATCTCAAGAAATTAAATTCATCCGAGTCATAAAAGGTGAATCCTACCATCTACAAAAAATTAATTGGATGCTTGATGTATTTAACTAATACTAGGCCTGATATCTGTTTTGTTGTCAACACTCTCCGTCAACATATGGTAGACCCCAAAAAAATACATTGGGTTGCAACAAAACACATATTGAGGTATCTGAAGGGTACAATAGAATTTGGAATTCAGTACTTACAAGGAGACCAAGTCAATCTAGTGGGTTATTCTGATTCATATTGGGCTGGAAGTACAACTGAGAGGAAGAGTACCTTTGGTTGCTGCTTCAGCTTAGGATCTGGCATGATATCGTGGTACAACAAAAAACAAAAATCAGTTGCACTCAGTTCAGTAGAAGCCGAGTACATGGCAGCCAGTCAAGCAAGTTGTGAAGCCATTTGGCTTCGAAAGATTCTTGTGGATCTTTTTGACACAAACTTGGATCCCACCACAATATACTGTGATTGTCAAAGTTGTATCAAGTTATCTGAAAATCTAGTCTTCCATGATAGATCCAAGCACATTGAAATTAGATAACATTTCATCAGGGACAGAGTACAAAAAGGGGTAGTAAAACTTTAGTTTGTCCCCACTAATGAACAAGTTGCAGCCATTTTGACCAAATGATTGCCAAAGGGAAAGTTTGAATATTTTCGAGAAAAATTGGGTGTTGTAGAAAACTTCCTCACTAAGAGGGAGTGTTAAGAAAATAGTGAGGAATGGTTTCTTACACGGGAAAAAGTGAAATTCTAAGTTGTGCCAATAAGGGATTAAGTCCCAGCCATTGATCTAGTAAAAGATCTAATGGATGGGATCTCCTACAGATAGAGGGCCCACACAAACCCTAAGCTAAAGTAAAAAGGTAATTTACCTAGAGTCTTAGCTAGTAGAGCAAGAGAGAAAGCACGGGCATACACAAGACAACGAGCAAGACTAGCCAGTGCGGCCTTGGACAACCTGCACATGGTATGAGAGTCTAATGGCTCCCCAACCAAACATATAGCACAGAGATACAGGCCGAGTAGGGCCATGATCATTTAGTGACAACCCAAGACAATAAAGAATAGCTGAGCAAGGGCCATATCGAGCAGAAAAGCAGAGACCCGATCCGTATCAATCTGTACAAGCTATAGGAGTAATGATTCATGTTGTGTATGACAGGGTTGTAAGAATTTTGCATTTGTCTTGTATTTTTCTGCTGAAATAAAAATAAGATCTTTCTTATCTATCTCATTTTTGTTAAGAATAGAGCAATTGTTATGTTCCATATTCAATGTGTATATTTTCCCTTTTTAGTTTTACAATAGTTAGCAACGTTGTCTGTTATGACTTGGTCAACATGTTGTGGACCCACCTCCCAAATAAACGCGTCCAACAAGTCACATAATAATAATGCATCTTTAGCATGTGCAAATGCATCAACAGATTTAACCAACATTGTCCCCCTGGGACAATTAACCAAGTTAAGAAGTGTCCTGTCCTTCTTGTCCGTCCAACCATCTGACATCACGATGCATCCAGTGATTTCCCATGATGCCTTAAGCTCCTCCAGTCTACTAGCACAATCAACCTTTTCATTTTGAAGGATAGGCCCTCTCAACTCCTCATAGGTAGGGGCCTTGTACCCCGGTCCAACAATAGAAACTGCATCAAACATTGGTTGATAGAATGGGTTGTTCTTGGCAATGTTAAAAGGAATGTCACTCCATAAGAAACACTTACTCACAAGCTTATCGGCCTCTTGCTTCTCCTTTATTTTTACAATTGACCTGATAAAAGGTTCTGCACTAGGTGTGGTTCTAGGAACAAAAAAAGATGAGGCAGAAGGTGAGGCAGCTGAGGCTGAAGAAATAGTGTCACTTATAGTTCCTCCCTCCTCGGATCTTCCACCTCCTCCCCTTCCAAACTGATCTTTCATAGCTTCCCTGTGTTCTCTTGCTATACTCGTATCATCAAGTGCTTTGTTGGCAAATTGAATGATTTATGGGGTTGACTTTGGGCAGATACCCACTTCATGTCCCAGAATTTTTGCAAGTTGGTATTTCAGCCAGCTGATTCCCACCATCATTCTCATCCCACACAACTTGCAATACAATGTTTTTCTATTAACCCCTCCCTCGGGTTCACCATATTCCCACATACCATCCAATTTTCTTGGCATTTTCAATCTTCAAATGATCAAACCTAGGACACAAAAACAATTGAAAAAAATTAAAATCACCATTTAAGAATCAAGATTCAAAATACAATTTTTTTGCATAAAAGAAAACAAATTTACATTCTATGGTCTACCAACATAGTATATCTCCCATAGTCCATTAATACAGTCTACAAAATGGGGGAAATCTGATAGGCATTGCAAATCCTATCACAAATTTGAAAAAAAAAGGGTTGGAAATTGTTACACATACCTTCAAAATTCACTAACAGCCTATGGGAATCAATCCCCTCTCCACAATAAATTGATGACAGCTGATAAAAACAGTCCCTCCCTGACAAGATGAGGGAAACTTAATGGGTTGAAGGAAACGTAGCAAAAATATAATAAAAAACCAAAAAATAGGGTGGAAATTGTTTCCCATACCTGCAAATGCGCCCACGGTTGAGGGAAATCAATCCCCACTCCATAATGAAAAGGTGATGGAAGAAGAAAATCCCCTCCTCCTCGTCCTTGGATGAAGGCAAAATCGCTTCTTGATCCTTTGTTCTCCAAACCCCACACTCTGTTTGCGAAATGACAAATTAAAACCCCAAAATCCTCTTTATTTTCGTGACTGTCCGTGGCCCAACGACATTTTCCATCGACTCGCGATAGTATTGTGCTAATTTTGAAAATATTGTGATTATTGTTGGTTGAAAATATCGCGATATTTTCAAGCAATAATATCATTGACCCTCAAAACGGCGATAACATCGCGATGTTGGCGATATTATTGCGATATTGGTAACATTGGTCCAAAGTTTGGGCTTCCTTCCCATAAATGTGCCATCATGACCATATCTATCAATATCAAGTCCATCTGTCGATTATCCAAGGTCCATAAGATGTGAGAGCATGCATCTGAGTGTGTCAAGCCATCCAATGGCTCAATGCTCTTCATCACACGTGCCATATCCTACAATAAAGGCACAACGCCCCATATCCTTCGACGTCCTTCAAAGTACCATGTCAAGTGCATCCAAATCAAAACAAATCATGAGATCAAGCAAATCCAATGTTCATAAGATATACGAGTCCTTAGATCATACCAAGTAAGCTATTACTTGAGATATAAGCCACATAAACAATTCACATCAAGTATCCCCTTCAAATTTCACATTAGTTCAAGACTTTATGTAAGTTGGCAAGATTGTATATGGGAGGACCTTCATCAGACCCTATTAGGTGTGCCAACCAAAACAGTGAAAGAAAAGATCCAAGTAGAGGGATATGTCCCGAGGGAAGCAGGAAAGAAAAGAGGCCTTCAAGAGAAAGTGTGATAGTGGTACATGTTGGGCTTACTTCATGGCTTATGGTGTCATTTAATCCATTTCTATGAGCGCCTTTGTGGAGGGTGCGTTTGCTCTTGAGTTACCACTTTCTAAGTGGTACGCTTTTCCAAACCCCTTAATCTACCTTTTCATTGTCCTTTTATCGTATTTTCAAGTCCCCTTTATAAGGTTTCAAGCTATAGCATCACTGCTTTGGGATTGGGGCGAACGCGGAAAGAGTAGAGCTCAAGTATGGATTGGCTTTTGAGAGTCCTTTGCTATTTTCTCTTTGTTTCTTTAACATTATTCTTTCTTTATTCTTCTTTTGCTAGTAGTTGCAATTAACCACTGGGCCTTTAGTCCTTCTTCTCATGAGAGAATGAACCATGACCCATTACCGAAGTTTAGTACACTGTGGCAGGCTCCATGATGGTAAGTTTTAAGTACGTCGGGGAAACAGAACGTTACCCTTGTGAGGCCCCCCCAGTAGTACCCCTTTTCCTTGGGGGTGACAACACGCGACTAAGGCATAGATGCTGGCCACCAAGGTGAAACAAGGAAACAAACATAACTTCTTGAGCTTATTATTCATTATCCAACTTCAACCAATGATCCTCATTTACATGCCTAGCATATTAAGCACAACAAATTATATGAAGAAAGGACTAACATACCTCATGGTGACACTGGCTTACCATCTCCCATACACTTGTGTTGACTGGATGCGATGAGCTTGGCTAATCCGAAGCAGAAGAGGCAATCTGAGGGGGGCTATTGGGATGCCATGGGTGGACATGCTAATCATCATCATCAACGGGATCACTTTCTTCATTGTGGGCCATGAGAGATGATCTCCTCTTGTTACCCCTAGGTTAGGGGGGTAACACCTGGATCCAATATGGGGACATGTTCTCATTGTAGAGCGCATGAGAACCTCAACATCTCTGGTTGTCCAAGTCCTACAATCCTGCAATCACTTCTAACAACATTAGCACTTCAGTAGCAAAGGCGGGGGATGTGATCCACCCGGGTTAGTATAACGAAATCATGCTAGAAAGAAAAAATTTGGATTTTCAAAAATCAAACTAAACAAACATAAATCCATAACAATAACAAGTAAAGGAAAAAAAGTGCAAGATGAATGCAAGACTCTACTATCATGAATGCATGATGTAAATATATACAAATGAAATGCGAGGATGCAAATGACCTACCTATCCTACCTAAGCTAAGACAAGGAAATCTAAGTGAAGTCATATAACCAATAAAGCCATCCCAACATTCTATCAGAATGTCTACCCCTGTGCTTTATTATGAACCATATGAAAAATAAATCAAGCACAAAATGATCATGAACTGAAACAAACACTACACCACACTCAATCATAGAATTCAAGTCATGGAGGTAGGAGGGAGGGACAGAATCATAAAAAAAAGCATCCTCATGACCTTGGCCTATCCATCCTCGGACATGACTATTACAAAGAGACGAAGGTTGATCCCCATCTTCAACTACAAGGCTATTCGCTGAAGATTGAGAAGGGATGAAAAGGAATCTAAAGAAAACCTTGCAATTGCCCATAAAAGAAGAAGATGAAATATGGGGGAGATCTTTGGGATTAAAAAACTTTGCTCTCAATTCAAGGCATGTTGCCTCCTCATGTGTATTTCAAAATCCATGCAACAAACCTCAAGTTGAAAACATCCCTGTCTTTTGGACAAATCATCACGTAAGGCATGATTCCCAATCGGCTCCCAAAAGGACACAAAAAGGATGGTCAAAAATTTGTAGCATGAAGTTCCAATTGTCCTGAGCGAATCACAACTTCATTTTCATCAAAATTTGAGCAGCAAAATGATTGAAAATCTTCTTCATAGGATAGATCCAAGTGCTCAAAAGGATATATATCAAAACTTCCAGGGTATGACCAGAAACCATCATGTGAGTGTTGTAATGAGACATCCCTAGGTGGTTGGAACAAGTCTGTGATCATGTCATCTTCATGTTTCCAAACATTTGTGCCGCTAGCAATCACTTATGGTTGTTTTAAAGGAAACAATTCTATATTCTTTATTTGAAAACAACCTTCGACGTCATAAATGGGGTCTCTGTCAAAATGAAAGCAACCCTTGTCCCATCTACATCTTCCAACATGTATAAAGTCATCAATACAATCATCATGCTCTTCATTAGGTGACAAAATTACTAGATCCAAGGGTTCCTCCAGAACTTCTTCACTTTCCAAATCATGAAATGAAGCAACATCAAAAACTTGGAAAGGAGTACAACTTACCACATTCTCTTCTTCATGTGCCGGAGGAATGGAAGCTTGGATGACTTCATCTTCATCAGATAGAGGAGAAAATGTCGACATCTCGTCTTCATGAGGTCCTTATTCATGGTGTGTTTCATTGAAGTTTTCTTGTTTAATAGGTTCATAAGGTGTCTCATGTTCTTCTTCAACTGGTGGAGAAGATATCAATGCCTCCTCTTCATGACCTTGATCTTGAACATGGTACGCTTCCTTGAGTTCTTCTATAATAGGGTTAGGGAAGAACCCCTCTAGTATAAAGGTCGTTGTAAGCTTATGTATAATGTCTTCATATGTGTGAGACGATGGAGCCCAAAACTCAAGAAATCTGTTAATGAGATCGACGCAAGAAGATATACCTTCTTGACTTGCAACCCCATTTTGTTAAAAAACAATTGAGAGGGAAGATATACACAATTTTATTTGCACATCCTTGCGTTCCACTTCTAATTCCCATACATACTTTAAGAACTCTACAACATGATCAATATCCAAACCCTTGAATTTCAGACAATCTTTTGACCATCTTACATCAAGCTTATTTGGGTATCCAAGAAACTATTCAAAATCAATAGAAGGATGCATTTTATGATAATCATAGGGTGCCATGATTCCATCACTTGGTAATGTGCAAGGGTCTTAAAATGGAATGACACCGTCCTATATCAGTGGAGTAGCCAGATGAGCTCTCTAGACAAGGTTCATCAAAATAAAGGTAAATAAGGGGATTCTTCCCTTAGTGGAGTCATCGGGTAAGCTTGAGAATACAGGCTTTGGGTATGCTTACCAAAAGGATGTTGCAGGAAGAATGACTCGATTCTCCCCTGCAACGACGCCAAAAATGTTATCACAGAATTTGTACTTGTGCAAAGCCTCGACAAGATACCTATCTGTGTAACAATTGGAAGTCTCTACCACTGTCACCTAAGTAGATACTTCCCTCGTTTTAGTGATGGAAGGAGGTCCAATACAAGGGAGGCTTCCCTAGTGACCTCAAGGGATCAAGTAGCAAGATTAGTCAAGCCTACATCCCCCTATCTTGATCACGTAGATGTTAGGTCTAGGTCTAGGAAGGATAATGATCCGGATTTAGGAGCGGAACGAACTGATTAACAGACTGAATACAATAAACACAGAGATAGGAAGAATAACACAAATATCCAGTGAACAATATCTTGTATTAAATAATGAAATAGGCTGAAACTGTAAAACTGCAAAACTGAAACTTGCTCGAATGGTGGTAGCTATCTCTGAGAAGAGATGTGGCTGTTACGTGCACCCGTCTGAGCAGAATGGATTAAAATGAGGCTCCATAGGCCCTTTTCATATTACTCATGAATGCCAAAACCCTAGACATCCAAAAACCTAACCCTAGAAGGTGAAACGTCAAAATTCATGTGGGCCCTATGGGTAAGTTGGTGTAATTTGGTACCTCAACTTCCTAGGGTCATAACTTTTGCATACGACCTTCGTTTTAGGCGCGTGATAGCCCGTTGGAAAGGTCTTTCAGAGAACTACACATTCCGCCATCAGACTCTGACTCCATCTACAGTCTAACTGTGGCGAGCCAAAAAAGCAATGTTTAGGGCCCCAAAACAGCCCTGGAAGTACAACAAGATGTGCTGACATGAAAACAAACAAAATAAGCCAGTTGGATTAGGCGAGAGGCCACTCGTATCCACCTGGAGAATGTGTGAGGCTTCAGACAACCCCAAAAGTGTAAAACTCACAATTATAAAGCAGTACAAAAAGAGGTGCTGAACAAAAACGGACACGAGGAGCTAGTTGGAATAGGTGGGTGGCCACCAATATCCACCTGGATCAGATAAGGAAGAAACGAGGTAATTGGTTCACCTGTATAAGACAATAAACAATCCAAAGCATAAAATAGACAATTGCCAAGTTATATAGTTCATTGATGACTCCTTAGACACTAGATAATCAATAAATCCAATTTGTTGTTGCAAAATTACCGCAGTAAAACAATGTATAACAACAATTAATGTTTTGTAACAGCAATAGGAAAAAGTACTCAGAATAAAGCAATTGAGCATAAGAATTAAGCCTTCAACAAGTGAAATAACATCCAATTGCTAGACTATGATTCTGAGTATCTTTAGCCACTATTTCAAGTAAGTATGCAACAATTAAAATAAACCCTAGTGGCTGTAGCAAACTTTTATAACAGCAGCAATAAATATCATTTGTTTGCCAAAGTTAGAGTTAGCAAAGTTAGTCAAATCGCTTGGAGAGAGAGTATGCTAATTCTAAGAGTGTTTTCACCACAAGAGAGTTCTAGACTAGTGTCGTTGACTTTCTAGGGCTATGGAGTCAAGCATGCAACACTTTGAAGAATGAACTAGATGATCAAGACGAATAAGGTTTCAAACCCTAAGGTGCAAAGCCTTTTGGGCCTTAGGACTAAAACCTTGAAGAAAGCGATTTCTAGGGTGCAAAGCCTCTTGGGCCCTAGATGTCGTTTTCCCTCTTCTAGATAACCCAGGTCAAGGATCAAATGACTAAGATCAAAACCCTAAGGTGCAAAGCCTATTGGGCCTTAGGCCTTTGAATCCTAGCAAGAGACTAGGTCTCTTAACGCTTTCACCAATCCTGGAAAAACCAAAGTATTAAAGAATAGAAAGACTTATGTCTCCTTCCTCGGGTTTTACTAGAAAAAAGTAACATGCAACAAGATAGCAATTAACAATTATACCATGAGCAAACTTATCCACTTAAAGCAAATTACTCACTTATCCAAGTCGCTATGCCAAGAGAAACCCTAGTTGCAACAAGAGATCATCCAAGAAAATAAAAGGCAACACAAACAATCCTCCTCCAAGAGTTGCGCACTAGATCCAAGAAGCCAAAGAGAGATAGCGAACTTTTATAGAGCTCCCACTCACAAGTGTGAGGAGAAAAGTGACGATGAGACAATGAAATGAGTGCTAGCCTTATTTATATAAGTTTACCCTAGCACTTTGTCCACTGAATTTCAATGATTCATGTTACAAGTGGGGTTGACCCCTTAAAATAGCCTTTACAACAATAATAAATGCAAATAATAAATCATAAAGCCACATGTGTGGTGACGTCAAGCCTCGTAGAGGTGAAGGAGGGCCTCCCAAGGCCACGTGTCAACATCCAAGGTGCAAGCAATGGTGGGATAATGCCATGCCACCTCAAATCATCATGTGGTGTCCATGTGGAAAGCAAACCCCATCATCTCCATCAAACCCTAGTGTATGATGTCATCATCAAGCCCAGTTTCCAAGGTGGAGGAGGGATGCATCTCATTTTTGCATGCTATCCAAGTCGAACCAAGTGCAACGTCCTCCATCAAGTGGCTAAGTAAGGTGTGGGTGCATTGTCCAGAGTATGGGCTTCTTGCCCATAAATGTGCCATCATGACCATATCTGTCAAAATCAAGCCCATATGTCTATCATTCAAGGTTTAGAAGATGTGAGAGCCTACATTTGAGTGTGTCAAGCCATCCAATGGCTCAATGCTCTTCATCACATGTGCCATATCTTGCAATAAAGGCACAACCTCCTGGGTGAAATCATGGGGCGTCCTTTAAAGTACCATGTTAGGTGCATCCAAATCAAAACAAAGCATGAGATCAAGTAAATCCAATGTTGATATGATATACCAGTCCTTAGATCATACAAAGTAAGTTGTTACTTGAGATATAAGCCACATAAACAGTTCACATCAAGTATCCCCTTCAAATTTCACATTAGTTGAAGACTTTATGTAAGTTGGCAAGTTTGAATATGGGGACCTTCATCAGACCCTATTAGGTGTGCCAACCAAAACAGTGAAAGAAAAGACCCAAGTAGAGGGATATGTTTTGGGGGAAGCATGAAAGAAAGAAATCCTTCAAGAGTAAGTGTGATAGTGGTACGTGTTGGGCTTACTTCATGGCTTATGGTGTCATTTAATCCATTTCTATGAGCACCTTTGTGGAGGGTGCGCTTGCTCTTGAGTTACCACTTTCTAAGCACTACGTTTTTCCAAACCCCTTAATCTGCCTTTTCATTGTCCTTTTATCATATTTGCAAGTCCCCTTTATAAGGTTTCAAGCTATATCATCACTGTTTTGGGACTGGGGCAAATGCAAAAAGAGTAGAGCTCAAGTATAGATTGGCTTTTGAGAGTCCTTTCCTATTTTCTCTTTCTTTCTTTAGCATTATGATTTCTTTATTCTTCTTTTGCTAGAAATTGCAATCAACCTCTGGGCCTTTATCCCTCTTCTCACGAGAGAATGAACCATGATCCATTATAGAAGTTTAGTACAATGCGGCAAGCTCTGAGATGGTAAGTGTTAAGTATGGTGGGGAAACATAATTTTACCCTTGTGAGGCCCCCCTAGTACTACCCCTTTTCCTTGGGAGTGACAACACGAGACTAGGGCACAAATGTTGGCCACCAAGGTGAAACAAGGAAACAAACATAAATTCTTGAGCTTATGATCCATTATCCAACTTCAACCAATGATCCTCATTCACATGCCCAATATATTAAGCACAACAACTTACATGAAGAAAGGACTAACATACCTCATGGTGACGTTGGCTTACCATCTCCCATACACTTGTGTTGATTGGATGTGATGAGCTTGGCTTATCCGAAGCAGAGGATGCAATCTGAGGGGGGTTGTTGGGCTGCCATGGGTGGACATGCTGATCATCATCATCAATGGGATCACTGTCTTCATTGTGGGCCATGAGACATGATCTCCTCTAGTTACCCCTAGGATGGGGGGTTAACACATCCATCGAATGATTTATAAGCTCACACACCATCACTTTAGGGAAGAGTAATGAGAGTGGCAGACAGAGTAACTATCCATCTCATTGAGGTATTAATGAGAGTCCCCTGTTAACTACTAATATCACCATACAATGTGATGATTAAAACTAAGGTAGGGGGGTTCTATATGGAGTTCCCTTATTTAACCTCAAATACTCTTCATTCAAAGTGGTGCCAATATTGGGTTGAAAATATGCTTCAACTTTTAATTTACTCAACAATAGTAACAAAAAGTAGAGAAAAAATGTTGCAACAGGCCAATGATCCTTTGAGTGAGGTGATGTAAACAATTTTTGTAGTGACGACTGAAAGACCAGAGATCAAATTAGTAGTAAAACCTCCAACGATTGCTATATGTGACACATCTCTTTGTTTTAGAAAATTTATCCCTAGATAAGTTGCTAGTGCCTCTGCCTTGCTATTGGTGGCTCTCCCCATACCCCAAGTGTTTTTTATTCTTTTTGTCCTTCAGGGTCATAGATTACCCCCCCCCCCTTGCACCTACCACCCCTGGGTTGCCTTTAGAGGCTCCATAAAAAAAATAAGACAAATTGAATCTTGTTTGATTTCCATTGCTGAAATTCGAAGTCTCCAAGCCTATTCTGCCACTTGTGGGCTTGGGTTGGCGTTCTTATTTGAAACTTTGGACTAGCCTCATGCACCATGAACAAGTCCTTGAGCCACTTTTGTTCCTCAATTTCATATTTTATCATAATGATTGCCTCTATTTTATAGATTTGATTGTTTCCAGCAGAAGACCCCTCACTTAGGCTGCCACTCTTTGAAGAGTTATAAGAGATTGACGATAAATGGAGTGATTTCAAGCTAGCTAGATCTTCCACTAAAGAAATTTTGGCATGGAAATCGATACCCGCTTGAGGAGTTTTTTGTTAGCTACGATACCTGGATATATGGCTTGTTAGGACAAATCATTTGTTTCCAATCGTGAGGGAATGGAATGACTCTTTTCAATTCCTCAAAATTCCCATACCTATCAAGTGAAGGAGCATTCCAAGAACTAGTGCTTGGTCGTTTCCTCGACATTTGGACAGAGTAGACACCCAAAGGGATGTTCAATGCTTTTCCTCTTTAAGTTTCTAGCAGAGAATGTCTTCCCATGCATCAATGCCCAACAGATTACTCGAACCTTTGGTAGGCAGGCAATCTCCTTTCCATATTCAATTCTAAATTTTTGAATGGAGGGGAAGATTCAAATTTTTTAGTGCATGATTGTATCCCTTTTTAATGGAGTAAGGACCTCCAGAGTCCCCCCACCCTCGATAATCTTTATAATTCATGCTCAAAGGTGTTGCTCCACGAATATAACTAGAGAGGGACGACAATTGACCTCTAATATTATTTGGGGAGGAGAGGGGTTTCCACCCTATCCATCTTCCTTCTCCTGAAGACTCCCAGGGAGAGAGATAAAAAAGACCATTTATCCCTTGTGAATATATCTAATTCTTAATCTATATTAAGGAACAATCATGCGCTAGAGGAGATTGGCCAAGAATTTTATCTTCTCATAATTGAATACTTTTACCATTTCCTCAAACCCAAGAGAGCCTATCTTGGATCAAATGAGTTGTTTCTTTACATAGACGACAAATTGGAGATCCACTAGATTCTGGAAGGGGATCATCAAGGCAACAAATTCAACCTCTTGACAAGTATTTCTTATGAATGAATTCCTTCCGTGACTCCTTATGGTTGATTACCGATCACCAAAGGATTTTAGCTCCTAG
The DNA here is from genome assembly GCA_010110895.2 of Picea sitchensis. Classification (NCBI taxonomy): domain Eukaryota; kingdom Viridiplantae; phylum Streptophyta; class Pinopsida; order Pinales; family Pinaceae; genus Picea; species Picea sitchensis. The sequence goes on from SNQJ01S0055969.1 coordinate 72,616, forward strand.
AGCCAAATTCATTAACAATGGGTCTCTAATCGCTAGGCCTCCTCTTTCCTATGGTGCTTTGATTGTGGCCTATTTAACCAAGTTGAATTTTTATTCGACTTCCCCCCTTGCCAAAAGAATCTTCTTATTTCAACACCAATCCTCTATGCAATCCCCAGGGGTGCTAAGAGAAAAAATCCTTGATAAATGGGGATGTTGATAGGATGAATTTTATAAGCACCACATGCTTTGTTGGATTAAGACACTAAGATACCCACTGCTGCATTTTGGATTTTCTTATCTAAAAAATCGGAAGCTTGTCTATAGATCTTGAATGATGAAGGGCTACAGGGATCCCCAAATATTTAAAGGAGGACAACTGATTGACTAGGTTGAAATCCATTGTTCTAGCAATTTGTTAGAGAGTAAGGAAGTCGATGTTCCAACCATAAACATTGCTATTTGCATTATTTATTTTACCCCCCGATGTTTCCATATATGAATCTAACATTTCTTGAAACATCAGGCAATTGTAACTATGGCCCACCCTAGCAAAAGAGTATCATTAGCGAACTATGAGTGATTGTTGGCCTTCAATCCTGTGACTATTTTAATTCCTATAGATTGGGTAGTTATTGTTGAATTTCTCACTAGTTCAGGCTCATGCATTTAATTTCAATTTTTTGTTTAGCATTTACTTGAACCATAAATAATTGCAGCAACAGTAACTAGTTGCATTAAACCAAGATCACAAGAAGAATAACCATGCACAAGAACACAAGAAGTATCCTGGGAAACCCTTCTCAACAAGAGAAGAAAACCCAGCCAATCCTTTGTTATATTCTTCAAGAGAAAGACCTCCCACACTATCACCAAACCTAGCACACAAGAGTGCGCTGTAATTTTCATAATTTCAGACCACAACTGCTGAAATCATGAGATGACACAATGATAAGTGTGTTTCCGCAATGGGGATTCACCTTTATTTATACAAGACTTATCACATCAAATGATGTGTCTATTGGCACAATAGGGCCGACCTCAATAACTCAGAATATAATTAATAATTACAATATTAATTATCTTTTATTTTAATTATCTTTCACTTTATGGCGGGGCCTACATGTACCCTTTACATCACAATTAGGGTTATAGGTAAGTCTGACTCTTAGACAATATAGCAAGGGATTTCACACACCCACTAGTGCTCAACCACCAGGGGAATGTCCACCTGTGCTCAGCCACAGGGACGTCCAAGTCAACAGATCTCTATCTCACTGTGTCTCACAGGAGAATCATCAGGATACACACTCACTAGTGCTCAACCATTAGGATCACGTCCACATGTGCTCAACCACATGAACCTCCTACTCAACAGATCTCTATGTCATTGAGTCTCACAGGAGAATCATCTGGAGTATCACATCATTTCAACTCTCTGCACATAGGAGAATAGTAAAC
>SNQJ01S0055969.1:74105-88492 GCA_010110895.2 Picea sitchensis
TGATGTGTCTATTGGCACAATAGGGCCGACCTCAATAACTCAGAATATAATTAATAATTACAATATTAATTATCTTTTATTTTAATTATCTTTCACTTTATGGCGGGGCCTACATGTACCCTTTACATCACAATTAGGGTTACAGGTAAGTCTGACTCTTAGACAATATAGCAAGGGATTTCACACACCCACTAGTGCTCAACCACTAGGGGAATGTCCACCTGTGCTCAGCCACAGGGACGTCCAAGTCAACAGATCTCTATCTCACTGCGTCTCACAGGAGAATCATCAAGATACACACTTGCTAGTGCTCAGCCACTAGGATCACGTCCACTTGTGCTCAGCCACAGGAACGTCCTACTCAACAGATCTCTATCTTACTGAGTCTCACAGGAGAATCATCTGGAGTATCACATCATCTCAACTCTCTGCACAGAGGAGAACAGTAAACCCATCACATGGGCTCCTTCACCCCTCACAGGGGTACACATCATTTCATCTCAAACGATACACCCATCTCATGGGCACACAATGTTTCATCTCCGTCTCAGAGAGAACGACACACCCAACTCATGGGCATCTTCCCTTCTTAGGGGCACACAACGTTTCATCTCTGTCTCAAAGAGAACGACACACCCATCTCATGGGCATCTTCCCTACATAGGGGCACACAACGTTTCGTCTCCATCTCAGAGAGGAACTACACACCCATCTCATGGGCACACCCAACTCATGGGCTTCTTCACCCCACACAGGGGCACACAACGTTCCATCTCCGTCTCAAAGAGGAACACCACACCCATCTCATGGGCACACCCAACTCATGGGCTCTCTCACAGGCCGACTCACTTAGTCTGTGTCCTGGAGGATGTCTCACGCAGCTGTAATCATCAACAATTATTCGCTCTTCCTCCAATTTTTGTCCCAAAGTTTTTGCCATAATAATATACAGCATGGGGAAAAGTAGACAACCCTGTCTCAACCCTTAGGAGCACTAGAAGAAAGGGGATAACCTTCCATTCACGAAGGGGACTATTCAGGGAGAACCAATGCAAGCCTTAACCCAATGAATAAAGTGTTGATCAAAACCAAAATGTTGAAGAATTTTGAAGAGGAAAGAGTGTCACACCTTATCAAAAGCATTTTCCATATCTATTTTGATAACCATACCTTTCTCATTTCTGCTCCTACTGGAATGAATAGCCTCCTGTACTAAGAATATGTGGCCAATGATCTATCGTTGATGAATGAAACCTCCTTGATTTTCTAAAATGATTCTAGGAAAGATATTGCTCAATCTATTAGCCAGGATTTTTGTGAGGATTTTATATGAGGCATTACAAATAGATATAGGCCTAAACCTGGAGAATGTTGATTTTTGTAGCTTCGGGCAGGTATTTGCACGTGCCCTAGGTGTTGGACATGTGGAAATTGTTGTGGGCGCCACATTACACTCTTCGTTTGGTGACAATCGACATTGGAATGAAGCTGGGGCTTCATGGGTTTGGCGGTGGGATTTGTGGGTTTGTGTTGGGGCTTTACACCCAGAAGAAAGTCTAATTTGATGTTGACTTTTGGAGGGGCTTCTATGTTGACCCCTGAGACTTGTATATAAAGGAGAGAGGTCATTGTGACATTTATATGGTGTATAGTGTGTGGAGACATGATGGAGTTGGCATAAGTGAGTTTGCACTTGTGCCAAGGCGCATGGTGATTTCAGCAAGGGAAGGTCTGTAACTCTTGAAAATTTGGTCGAGGAGAGAGGAAGGATGCACGTGCGAAGGAAGTTGAGTTTTTCGTACATGTATGTCGGTTGCAGTGGGCACAGTCGCGTATGTACGTGAGTTGCAGGAAGGTGAATTGCGTATGTACGCGGGTTGCAGTGGGCACAGTCACATATGTACGCGGATTGCAGTAAGGTGAATCACCTACGTTTGTACAAGGTTTTCTAGGCAGGAGAGGGTACGTACAGGCTAACGTCAGCAATAGTGTAGGTGACGTCAGTAGGCCGTATAGGTGGTCTGCAACAGATTTGTGGGTAGAGGAGATTTCCAGGGATTTGTTGAGGTTTTATTTTTCTGATATTTTGTATTATTGGAGGACAAGGTTGTCCTTAGAGTTTGGTGTAATTGTGATAGCTGGGAGGGCTGGTTTTTCCCTCAGAATTTCTGAATTTGACAAGGTTACAAAACAAAAAAATTGTGTCTCATGTGTGTTGATGATTCATCTTTGATCTTGTTGTTTCTGCTGCATATATTTTCCAGTCAATAATTTTCAGCGTAAAATTGTTCAGTGATAATAGCTAGGGTTTATTGTTAGCTCACTAGGAAGCAATTTTCAGATCTGAAAATTAGTCACATAGAGTTGTATGTGAAAATTTACAGAGAATGAAGTGGGATTGTTTTCTTTCGAGAGTAAAGCTAGGAAAGAGGAATTAATATCTCCCCCTAACTTTACTTCCAACGAGATTCATTCAACATTTTGCAGAGGTCGTGTTTGATAATATGTGAACATGCTTGATAAAAGAATATAGTGAACCCATCTGATCCAGGGGCCTTATCTGGTTCTAACACTCAAATGGAACAAACAACTTCCTCCTCTACTATATAGCAAGTTAGAGCCTAGTTCTCATCTACTATCATTAAGTTTGGGATTGCTTGAAGCATTTATTGTGTAGATCCCTCCATGGGTGGTTCTTACTTTGAATAGAGGAGTTTAAAATAATCATGAGTTGCCTGCCTAAGAGTCTCATATCGAGTGACTTTTTCCTCAGATCGCAAAGTGATCTCTTGGACATGGTTCTTGAGTAGTTGATTCCGTGCTTGTTTATGAAAATAACTTGTCACATGCCCTCAACCATAAACTTCTTGATTTCGATCTCTAGTTCTCTTCCTCCTTGCCATAGGCATTGTCTAGGTTTCCTACTATCTCTCTTTCTTCATCTTGGAGTGAGGGGGCTATTTCTTTGTCTTCCATTGATAGTTGAAGTTCTTCAAGTTGTTGTTGCAATTTTTCTATTTCCTCATAGAGGGTGATAAAGCATAGCTTGGCTCATGCCTTTAACTTCTATTTGACAACCTTTACCTTTGATTCCCACACATAGGAAGGGGACCCTGAGGTAGAGAGAGACCACAATTCTTAAATAATGATCAAGGATTGAGGATCATTTAGCTAAAGAGGATTAAAACGAAAGGGGTTTGGGCCATAATCGATTTCTAGATGGAGGTTGCAGAGGATGGGCTTGTGATCAGAAGCATTACATGGAAAGATGGAGGAGGAAGTGTGGAGATTGACCAACAAGAAAGATCCTTGAAGAAGGAAGTAGTCCAATCTCTTTGCAATATGGCCACGACCGAATATCCTATTTTTCCATGTGTATTTACCTTTTTTGGGCTTGGGATTGAAGAGGTCCCACTCTGAGAGAAAGTCATCTAGAATTTCATGGAAAGGATCCCAGACAAAGGAGCCTCCTCTCTTATCAGACACAGAAAAAAACATGTTTAAGTCACCAGCTAGAATTCTACTATACACAGACATAGAGTTGCCAAAAGCTCTCAAGGATGACCAACGTTCCTATTTTTCATGTAAGTGGACTAGAGCATAGATGTTAGAGAGTTGAATTTGTTGACTGGAAGGTCTTAAAGCCACAAGAGTGAAGGCTCAATGCTGAGCAACATGAAAGTGAATGGGTTCTACAACTAAGCTATCCCACAATGTGCATATGGCCCCTGAAGCTCCACTTGCACCTATTGCTACCCCTATGTTGCGTTTTCAAAATTTACTAGATAACTTGAGCATTGGATTTTATTCTAACTTTATTTCCTAGAAGAGGAGAATGTCTTGGTGCTCTAATCTAATTATATTTTTTATGGCTTCTTGTTTTTCTTCCCCATCCATTCCTCTACTATTCCAGGAGACGATTTTCATGATTTACTAGATGGAGTTTTCACACCACTACCTAAGGTAGTCTCTAGTGTTAATTGTGAGCCTAGGTTCTTATCTTTATTTGCTACTTCCTCTCTCCTTTCTCTATTTGTCATTCATGTTTTTTTTTGCTCAGCCTTTTCAAGTCAATACACCACTTAAAGGATGAAGAGCAGAAGAGGGAGGAGGGGGAGCAGTCCCTGGAAAGCTAGGGGAGAGAATCTCAAGAGAGATAGAGGAAGGGAAAGAGGGGAAATATTGGGAAGAAGATGGAGGGTGGAGAGGGGCCAAGAACAAAGAGACAGATGAGATGGGAAAAGTGGTAGAGGAAGAAGGAGCGGGGGTTGAGATACGAGAGGGAAAGGACAAAGGGGGAGGAGGGGCAAGCACAAACATTCAATATGTATTGTTTGGGTTTTTCCCTTTCTAGACAGTTGAGTTTGCCAGGACTGGTTGTTTATAGCTCGAGGTTTGTTTTACTTCTTGCCACTGCCTAAGGTTTTTGAAGGAGGTTCAGGCTAGGACGTGGCCTTATAATTTTGGAAAAAAGGCCATATCTTTGCAATGACTAACATTTGATCCAAATCGGATCCAAAATATTTTCTCTTGTAACTTTGTACTTTGATTTAGGAAAAGTGAGTGAATAGTCCCAAAATTATTCTAACTTGGAAGTGGAAGACGAACCATTGTGATGTTTGGCCTTCCAAGGCTCACCCATTAAATATGAAAGTTGTGGATAAGAAGGGAGGGAAGAGGAAATGAAGAAGCAAGANTGCTCAGCCTTTTCAAGTCAATACACCACTTAAAGGATGAAGAGCAGAAGAGGGAGGAGGGGGAGCAGTCCCTGGAAAGCTAGGGGAGAGAATCTCAAGAGAGATAGAGGAAGGGAAAGAGGGGAAATATTGGGAAGAAGATGGAGGGTGGAGAGGGGCCAAGAACAAAGAGACAGATGAGATGGGAAAAGTGGTAGAGGAAGAAGGAGCGGGGGTTGAGATACGAGAGGGAAAGGACAAAGGGGGAGGAGGGGCAAGCACAAACATTCAATATGTATTGTTTGGGTTTTTCCCTTTCTAGACAGTTGAGTTTGCCAGGACTGGTTGTTTATAGCTCGAGGTTTGTTTTACTTCTTGCCACTGCCTAAGGTTTTTGAAGGAGGTTCAGGCTAGGACGTGGCCTTATAATTTTGGAAAAAAGGCCATATCTTTGCAATGACTAACATTTGATCCAAATCGGATCCAAAATATTTTCTCTTGTAACTTTGTACTTTGATTTAGGAAAAGTGAGTGAATAGTCCCAAAATTATTCTAACTTGGAAGTGGAAGACGAACCATTGTGATGTTTGGCCTTCCAAGGCTCACCCATTAAATATGAAAGTTGTGGATAAGAAGGGAGGGAAGAGGAAATGAAGAAGCAAGACAATAACAGAACATGAGGAGCTCAAAGTGAAGAAACTTGCCTGAAGGACGGGGGATGAAGAGGCTGATCCTATCCATGCATCAGCGAAGGTTGCCTATGAGCCAAGCAATCTGTGAAGAGGTGCCAGTGAGTAAGAATGTAGTAAATCTCTAATTGAGAATGCATAGCTCACATTTGTAACCATTTCCCAAGCAAAGTAAAATCCCCAAGAATGTTGGTTTTCCCGTTTGGGTTTCCAAGGTAAAAAATCTTTGCATTACTGTGTGATTTATTTCTCCGTGATTGAGAGTTCATGGCTGCTTGTTTCTATTCATTTTTTAATCAAATGTTTGGGATTAGGTAATAGTTGAGCAAAATCATTGTTGTTTCCTTGTCAAATCACATACATACCCAATCCTGCTAACAATTCAAATGTTGGGTTTAGTGCATGGTTTCCTCTCCAAGATTGATGAGGCATTGGTTCCTAGTGTATTCATTGTGCCTTAGCTGGTCATTGTAGAGGATACCTAGGCATTTTATCTCGCCAAATTGCAACATATTTTTTGGGTATTGGAATTGCCGATGGGTATATTTACTAGTGCATTGGTAAATCCCCTTGCTTGTGCACTCATTGGGTATCCATTCCTTTGATTAAACAGATGACTGTTCTACCGTACCTCTCATGCAATGCATGGTTACCTTGTACGCCCTATCCAAGTTTGGGTATGTATGAAATTATGAATCATCGTACAAGCATCCAATGAATGCGTTGTGGTTGCAACGATTCTCTATAATTAATCTTTGTGGTTCTCTTATCACAACAACTCCAATGTAAATAAATGTATGCATTGATATTTGATAATATTTGGATGTTTTCCTTTGGGCATGGCACACTAAGGAGCATTCCAACCATTCATCTCCTAGCTATATGCAAAGCTAACAACCAATACATAACCAATGAAATCGACCTCAAGGCCCTGAGGATTGACACTTTTGTAATCAGAGGCAGAGAGTGTTAGCATACAGATTAGTAGTAGCTTGAACACTACGCATGAATTTTATTTAACATATTTTGAGTACATGTTTTGGCACGTTTGATTAGTAGACTCCATATACATCCATTCAATTGAAAAATTGTTCACAGAGTGATTGAGTGCGGCTAGAGATATCAATTGTTGGACATAGTATGTATCTTTGGCGTTGATAGAGTGTATTTGTCTTCCACAATTGGCATTGGCCTAGGCATTGCCAAGCCTTGAAGACAACAAACAGAGACATTCCTTTTACCTGTTGATAATGAACAATACAAAAGTTAGATTGCAGAGATTGAAGAAACTAGTCTTTAATGCCTACCGGTGATTAGGGGCAAGAAAATATTTGCACTTGGGATTGCACCGAGAGTAGAGAACAAAATCTATTTCCACAGAGGATCTGTGTTGATGAAACGGAAAGGCCATAGGCCATAGGCCTACCGTTTATGGATCATAAGGTATTAGAGTAGGCTCGTCGGACACCTTGAAGCAGCTACCATGGGAAAAACTTTGAAGAGGGAAAGGCTGGAAGAGTTAAGAGACTTCAACAGGCAAATCAAGAGGAAAGTTGGTATTGGATGTAGAAAGAAGATGAGCTGGAAAAAGAACTTGCCAAATGTGAGTACTCCTTCACCACCATGAGGGAAGAATCAGGTAAGAGCATATTGCAACTCTTGCAATTGGGGGAGAAATTCACTTAGCTGGATAGTTGGCAAGAGGAGAGGCTCACCGAAATGACTGCCCAGCTATACTGAGAATTGGCAGCAAAGAAGGAGGCATCGAAGAACCTACAAGCAGCCGTCCAAGAGACCATGCAAGCCCCTTCAATTTCTGTTGTGAAAGCCAACACCATGACAGAGTCAAGCATGGCAAACTCTCCTTCCAAGATCCTTCCTCAAGAGACCTTTAGTGACATTGAAAAGCACACTAGAGGCATCAGTTCCATTCTCATGAGGGAAATGGGTTCTGATGGCCAAGGGCTAGGCAAGGAAGGCCAATGGATTGGTAGCTCAACAGAGGCTCAAACATGAAGGTCTACGATTTGGTGAACAAAAATAAAGCACAAGTTCAGCTCAAACCATCTTTGTCAAGGCAGGAGGGACAAAAAAGAAGCCATCCCCATGGGGGAAAAGGCAGTTGTAAAAGGAGTGAGCAACAAGCCACTCAAATCTACTTGTAAAGACTTGGAAGAGGGCAAATAAGAGATGATTCCACCATCTAGATCCACTCCAACTCTTGGGGGATCAAGCAACCAAGCTGGCAAACATCATCATAAACTGAGAAGGTATGGCATGGTATCTTTGATTTGTTTCTATTGCAAGAAAAAGGGTCATAAGCCTAACAATTGTTGGCACTATAGAAGGCCAAACAGCCCTTGCAGGGACTATTGCCAGTACTGTAGATTAATTGGACATTGGGAGGCCAAATGTGGGAGGCTTCACTCAAAACTCCATCCCAAGAACTGAACAGCCAAGAAGAAAGCTTGGAGAGTCAAGGTCAAGGGGAAAGAGGAGCTTCTTGCACTTGTAGCCCAAGGAGAAGTGATTGTCTAGTGACCTATTGCAGTAGAGAATGTCGTCTCTAGCCATGAGATGAACAACAGGCTCATGCCAAAGGCAGCCCCTATTCGACTCTTATCTTCCGTCCTGCAGCGGAGGCTGCACCCTTTCTTGGAGATTTGTTGGAGAATGCTTGAAGACAGAGAAAAAGAAGATCGAAGGGAGTTGAATCTTTTGGGGACCAAAAGCCTGCAAATGGGGAGGTGTGATCTGAATTGGATGCAATATATTTTCTCTTGCAACTCTGTACTTTACTTTAGGCAAAGTGCGTGAACAGTCCCAAAATTCTTCTAACTTGGAAGTCGAAGATGAACCATTGTGATGTTTTTCCTTCCAAGGCCATCCCATTAAATATGAAGGCTGAGGAGGGGAAGGGAGGGAAGAGGAAAGGAAATGAAGAAGCAAGACAATAGCAGAACATGAAGAGCTCGAAGTGAAGAAACCTACTCGAAGGTTGAAGGACAAAGACGCTGAACTTGTCTGCGCATGAGCAAAGGTTTTCCATGAGCCAAGCAATCTGTGAAAGTGAGCAATGAGTAAGAATGCGTAGCTCACATTTGTAACCATTTCCTGAGAAAAATAAAATCCTCAAGAATGTTGGTTTTCCCATTCAGATTTCCAGGGTAAAAAAATCTCTGCATTATTTTGTGGTTTATTGCATTATGATCGAGTTCATGACTGTTTGTTTCTATTCATGTTTTAATCAGCTTTTTGGGATTAAATAATAGTTGAGCAAAATCATTGTTTGTTCCTTGTCAAATTGCATGCATACCTAGTCTTGATGACAGTTCAAATGTTGGGTTTAGTGCATGGTTTTCTCTCCAAGCTTGATGAGGCATTGGTTCCTAGTGTATTCATTGTGCCTTAGCTGGTCATTGTAGAGGATACCTAGGCATTTTATCTCGCCAAGTCATAGCATACTTTCTGGGTATTGGAATCACCAATGGGTATATTTGCTAGTGTGTTGGTAAATCCCCTTTGCTTGTGCACTCATTGGGTATCCATTCCTATAATTGAATAGCTGACTGTTCTACCATATCTCTCATGCAATGCTTGGTTACCTTGTACGCCCTATCCAAGTTTGGGTATATTTGAACTATCGTACAGGCATCCAATCAATGCGTTGTGGTTGCAATGATTCCCTATAATTAATCATTGTGGTCTCTTATCACAACAACTCCAATGCAAATATATGTATGCATTGATATTTGATAATAATTGGATGTTCTCCTTGGGCATTGCACACTAAGGAGCGTTCCAACCATTCATCTCCTAGTTACATGTAGAGCTAACAACCAATACATAGCCAATGTGATCGCCCTGAAGTCCCTGAGGATTGACACTTCTGTAATCAGAGGCAGAGAGCGTCATTATATTTTAGCTTACGGATTGGTAGCAGCTTGAAAGCTGTGCTTGAATATCATTTAACATATTTTGAGTGCATGTTTTGGCACATTTGATTAGCAGCCTCCATATACATCCATTCAATTGGAGAATTGTTCACAGAATGCTTGAGTAATGGTAGAGATATCAATAACTGGATAGAGAATATATCTTCAACATTAACAGAGTGCATTTGTCTTCCACTGTTGGGATTGGCCTGGGCATTGCCAAACCTTGAAGACAACAAACAGAGACATTCCTTTTGCCTGTTGTTGATAAACAACAGAGAAGTTAAATTGCAGAGATTGTAGAAACCAGTCTTTCGTTCCTGCTGGTGATTAGAGACAAGAGAATATTTGCATTCGAGATTGCACTGAGAGCAGAGAGCAAAATCTATTTCCACAGAGGATCCATGTTGACGAAACGGACGGCCCATAGGCCTACCATTTATAGATCAACATTTGAAGGGTAATTGCTTATAATCAAGCTGTTGTATGTGAATCCAGTTGTTCAAGTAGAGATTAATGACCTCTGGGAGTCTCTCTTCTCCAGAACTACTTCAATACAAATATGGGCACAAACAAACATACCTCCTTTTGGATCTGATTTGTCAGTGAACTTTCCCAGAGCATTGCCAATGGCCTCCAGAGATTCATCACTCCAGTAGTGAATAGGTAGATGAACCTACATAGGAACTGCTGAGGGAACATCTACTCCTGGTTCAAAGTCTAACTTCTAAGGTCCAGCGATTCAAATACATCCCCTAGGGGTCATTGTTGAAGATGAGATCTCTGTATTCTTTAAGTTCAAACAGGAAAATGTAAACCCCCTACCACAGAAAAAAAAGGAGAGTTTGCCTCCAATTCTTTTGAACCCATTGATCCATAGCCCGGGGAGAAGGCCATATACCAATAAACTAACCAATAAGGGAACCTTCAGCCATGGCAAAGGCTTTGAGGTGTGATGCAGTGGGAGGAATCTTCACATCAAGAGTGGTGGCCTTCTTCACGAACCATGACTGAGGGGCTTTGTGGGTGCTTCGAAGTTGGGAGGCTACCAATGCCTGAAAGCAATAGCCTCAGCAAAGAGGGGCAGGAAGCCAGAAGGGCTTCCCCCACCCGAATTCATGGCCAGCAGTGCCGATTGAATTGAAGAGCCATGCTGAAGAGCAGTGACAAGAAACCCTAACGCTACTTAGGGGGCACCAAATCTAGTTACAATGTTCAGTTTGAGAAATTCCAAATTAATGCTAACAGTGAGTAGAGAATTGTTAACCTAAGAGAATTTGTGGAACTCTTTCAGAGTCCCAAGTTCTGGAATTTTTAGACTTAGGCATGTGAATACTTCATAGTTTTCTTATGACTTCCATTATGATCTTTTTCTCCTCATCGCCTCAATCTGCAGGATGACTTCCACCTGAATCATACAATCCCTAAGCAGAGCTTAAGGAAGTGGTAGACGAAGGGCAACAATAAGAGTTTCTTGCTCACGTGTCTGAAACTGGGTTTGTAGTTGAGAAGATTAGCTTGAAGACCCTGATAAGTGAAACTTGTTATGAGAAATATAATCACACATAAACACAGAAACAATCCCATGACAGCAACGAAAACATTTGAGTTCCATTTCTATAAGCAAGACAGCTTTGGAAAGGGTCTTGAAGTCCTTAAAATTGTCCTTATTGTTGCAGTTTTAATGAGAGATTTGTTGATCTGTCTCTGAAGGGGGGTGCTACTCTTTCAAATCAATGCAACGGGGACTCGCAGAAGCCAGTTGAAATTAGGATTTTCTAAAAAATAGGGGCAAGCCATAATTGTTGGAACCCTATCTTCCAACAAAAGACTGAACTGTCGGTTCTGTTTGCCCTCTACATTGGTGATAGCTGCACTGTTTCTGAAGATGCCATTCTGAGTGATGATAATGATCTAATGGATTTCAGAATCCATTAGATCTTCTTGGAGCTAACCAAGGATTCTGTCTTGGTCCTACTCCTCTCTATTTGCAACAATTGTTCCCCTAGGGCAGCGAGGGATTGATGATAGAATTTGCAGCCTCCTCTCCAACAGCTTCCCTGTCCTTGACCAGTTTCCTATATCACCTTTCTCCTTATGAAGTTGTCCCTTTGACTTTCTCCAGTTATACCCCGGCTTTGAGTGTCTCTAAGGTAGGCCGTTTCATGTAGGATTTTCATTCCTGATATGTTGTTTTCTTCTATTTAGTACTGCTTATCCATTATTGTTTTTAAATTGGATTGTGATCTTTTTTTAACTTAGTTTACAAGCAATATGAGTGATTTTTTAAAATATTTAAAAAATGATTTAATTTATGTAAATACCAATTGTGAACTATAAAGCATATAAACATGTGTTTCTTTTCCTTCTGGATACAATGTACGGAGGTGGGGTATTCAGACATTTTAAGGATTTAAATGGATATGAATTCTAAATTCAGCGTCAAGTTCATCTTTTCAACAAAATTATGAGCTGTTGCAGCGATGCAATAAAGTTTATACGAGGATCTTTTAATGCCATTGCAACAATCTATAAGAAAATATCAAGAAAAATTCTTTGAATAATTACAAATTTTATCTTTCTACTGTTCTTGAAAGCCAGGGACACCTCATGACTGCACCTCACCCTTGTTGGCATGGTGATATCTTTACCCCTAATTACAAGGATAGAATGCCCTGATTCGCTGATTTTTTTTCATTTTGTTGAAATTTTTAGTTTCAAAGCCGGGGTAAGGAAAAGATGGTGTAAAATGAACTCTACTACCAATGGTAATACGGAGTAAAGGATTAGAACTCCCCTACCTCTTTCCCAGTGACCATGTATTTTTGCTGTTATCATTTTGCGAGTTTGAGATTTGCATTGGACTGTCAGTTTCTTTTGATGAAAGGCAAAAAATACTGCAGCAGAAATGATGTACTTGGATGTCATTGTTCAGGTGGGAGATTGCCTCTGACATGGTACCCTCAAGACTTCGTGAAGATACCAATGACAGACATGAACATGCGTCCCAATCATCATACAGGCTATCCGGGTCGAACGTACAGATTTTACACAGGGAAGAAAGTGTTTGAGTTTGGTCACGGACTGAGTTACTCAACTTACACTTACAAGTTCTCTTCCACAACCATCAAGAAGATTGATCTAAACGTAACAATGGAGCATATTGTTGCCCGTAACAGAGGGAAAGCTTATGTCAGAGTGGAGAACACCCCTTGCAGAAAGTTAAAATTCAGATCCTCCATACTTGTGCGGAACCATGATAAAATTGATGGCAGGCATGCTGTGCTATTATATTCCAAGTCCCCTCCAACCCACAAAGGAGCTCCACGAAAGCAGCTAATTGGATTTCGAAGTGTTCATATCCAAGGTAAACACACAGTCAAAGTTGCGTTTGTTGTTAAGCCTTGTGATCACTTCAGCACTGTTAAGGAGAATGGGGAAAGAGTTTTGTCCATGGGTTCCCATTCTCTGATTGTTGGTGACACTCAATATTCAGTTTCACTTGTCAGCAAGCATTTTAATGGAAATTCATAGCATTTTAATGGAGATTAACCATTCTCTGATTGTTGGTGACACTCAATATTCAGTTTCACTTGTCAGCAAGCATTTGAATGGAAATTCATAGTACTAGTATATAAAAAGATGGTTACCTTCAGGACAATACTCCAGTTTCACTTGTCACCAAGCATGTGAATGAAAATTCATTGGATCACATCTAAATGGATGGATGCTTTTATAATAATATTTTTGGATTTTTAAAAATTAAAATAATAATGGTATACAGGGAGTTTAGTTTAAAGAGTTAGCTTTAACCTATTATTATTAATATTGTGAAATATTTTACAACTAAATGTCTAATTAAAATCTCTTTATATTTAGTTAAAATCTTCTTATATTAACTTATATCAATTAATTTATTAAACATTATATCTACATATATGAAAAAAAATCCATTAAATTACCTTCATATCTTTATCTAATGATATCATTATATATTTATGTAATAATATCATTATATCTTTATTTTTATGTAATAATATCATTATGATACTTAAATTATTATATTCTTTGTATGTATGTGTGGATTAGACAACTGCTTTTGAGGATCCCAACTTCCTTCATCCCTTTGTGTAGTGTGTCTCCAAAGTTTTCTTCGGTCCAAGGGGTAGGTTTGCCCCCCTTGGTACTAAATCTTTTTTGGGGAGGTTTTTGCTATTTTAACTGATTTTGTTATTTTTAGCGGTTTTCTAAATTAATCCAGGATTAAGGGATTAAGGTTTTGGTAGCTACATAATACCTAAAATATTGTATTGTGAATGGTGAAATTAATACAATGAAGAGTTGAAAAGTGCGGTGCCAAGGAAGGTTGGTTTTCTTGAGTTTCTAGAGCCATTGATTAATGCATTGCTTTACTTCACAAGTTTAAAACTTACAGTTTTCTATCCCATTTTGAGATTGTAATCCTAAATTACTATTTAATTTTACTTTCTATCTCATTTTCTCTTTTGTTTTATATATTATAATTTTGTTTTTTAAATTATATATATATTTTTAAATTATATATATATTTTTAAATTATATTAATGTAGAGGAAGTTGCCACACATTATATGACAATGTGTAAAAAGCAATGTTAATAATAAAAAGTAGTAAGGTTATATTTTTTAAATGATTTTACAACTTATGTGGGTCTAATGGTTAACAACATGTGTTTCCTCCTTGGAGGTGTCACAGGTTCAAATCTAGAGGGGGTAGGGTATGTATACCAATCAAATGGTTGTGGGGAGAGGGTCCCTTGTCCCACAAACAAAGGGGTCTCATACACTAATTTGGTGTGTAGTTTGATCATGGCCTAAAAAATAGATTATTATTATTGGGTCGGGAAATGTTCATGATGATGATGATTATTAACGTCCATTAAGACCGAATTGGTCTATTGGACCTAAAGAGGGTAAGTGATTACTTGTGATTCTTTAGAATTTTGTTTCTGTGCTCGAAAAACATTAAGAGAAGCTTTCCAAGATCACCATACTTTTGTTGAGTTAAGAGGTTAGGAAGGTTGGTAGTGTGATAAATATTTTGAAAATG
>SNQJ01S0055970.1:9223-29847 GCA_010110895.2 Picea sitchensis
AGAGTCATCAAATGGTTTCACTGAAGTGGGTGACTCTTCTCATACTCTGACCATTTGACGAAGATTTCCTCGCACGTGTTGGCATATGGGAATCTGTGTTGGTCCATCGGGGCCGAAAGGATCTCCTTTACTTCTACTACCCATGCCCGATACTTAACTATTTTGACACTTAACTATTGTAAGATTGTTCGAGCCTTGATCGGGTGCTCCAAGCATTGTTGTACTTGACCCGGCGCCATGTTCACCACCTTTTCTATCTCTGTAGTCTATGCCGAGTCTTGTTCTGCATGTTGTTTGACTATGTCATGCAAGTCAACAAAGTACTCGGGTGAGCCAAATTCTGGGAGACCGATGTCTTTCATCTCCCAATTAATCTTGACCCAACTCCTTTCACAATCAACCCATTTTTCTTGAATCTCCCGCTAAGGTTCTTGGGCCATTTTCACCTAGTATTCAGATGCCTTCCTTATCTGATCTATGATGATGTCCCTTAGCACCCGAATGTCATGCTCGTCGGCATCTCGACCCTTTTGAACCGCGCTGATGTAATCAATTCTTTCCACTGCTTGGTGGGCCTTCTCGTACCATCTTTCCAAGTCTTTGCAGGTCGCTAGAACCATAAGGGTGTCTTCTTGGAAGTTGGCTATCCCTACAATGAAAAGGTGTTGTTCATTCATGAATTTTCCATAGGCGTCTTGGAACTCACTTCTCAAAAATATCGTGGCTTGTGTGGAGTCCTGATAGTATTTCGCCAAATGGTGCAGATGCTCCAACTCCTTTAGCACAGTGGCTAGCTCCTCCTCATCTTTCCTTGCCCTATCCAAGGTGGCATCTGTGATCGTCATCCCTGCGTCAATAAGCTCGGATGTCTTGGCGTGCTTTGTGTTGATCAATTTTTCCTTTGTGGCGATGAGGATCAAACTGTCCAACGTAAGCCTCATCTTCTTAGTGGTTCTCTTCATGATGACTTTCCTCTTTTGGTAATAGGCGATTGCTTGTATATCGATGACCTTAGCAACAGGTTCGGGGATTTGTTGTTCTCCCCAAGTTAGAGTATTTCCCAGGCTTCTGACTGTGTATATATTTTCAAGGTTGGGTTCCTGAACCTCTTTTGTATGTCTTGATGGCTAGGCCTCTGGTTGTTGCTCATCGAGTGGTAAGGTACCGACCAAAACTAAGGAATTAGGGGCAGGTTCGGTACTTACTTGGTAATCGACTGTTGAAATGTCGATTTCCTGTTGTGGAATTTCTCCTTCATGTTCACTCAATCCTAGCTCATCCCTCGAGCTGTCCATTGGGATTCCTTGTATGTCGAGTGGCTTAGTATATAAGGCACTTTCTACCTCATGCTCGGTCCGCAGACGACTCTGCACTGGACCATCGGGACCTGGGGTAAATGCTCTCTCAGGTTCTTTCTCCTCTATAATATGCATTGGAGTCACCAGGGACACCTCCAAACTCTCTTCATCACCGTAGATGGTTATCAAATCAAACAAGGGATTTAGTACACTTGTTCTTCCTGATGTCCTCACTATCTTGGGCTGGGTTGAAATCTAGCCTGGTGATCTGATCTGTGGTGGTGGAATTTCAGGGTTTTCCGACCCGGTGATTTCTTCAAGTTGCATTGGCTTTGGGCTGCTTGGTTCTCTTTGGATTTCAATTGGGTCATCAACGGGAATCCTCGTCATTTCTATCATATCAGGTTCATTTTTCAATTGATCAATGATTCTTTGTGCCCCTTCTAGCAAGAGTAATCCCCTTCTCTGTGCCTATGTTGTCTCTGTCGCTCTGATTTCTTCCTTGGCCCTAAGGGCCTCTTGGGATGATTGCTCTATTGTTTCCACCTGCTCATCCATGCTCATGGCCTTGAACCTAGTCATGTTTGGGTTGGCCATTCTCTGCACCACCTCGTCCCAGTCCTGGGTGCACTCTATGAAAATTTCGTCATCAAACTTATCATGAGCGTACAACCAATAGGATGATACTTGTGAAGCATGTTGGAGGACTAGGCCTTTAGGATCGTGCTTGTGGAATCGACTTGTCGGGAACCTGAATTCAAGTTGGCTCAACCCTTCTTGTTTGGCTTGAGCAGTATCCTTTACCAGATAAAACCCTACATGGAAACCGTAGGGTATGAACGCCCACTTCTTGTCCTTGAGTAATGTGGCGTTATAGCCCTACAGGATGTTATGATAGCAGATTTCTCCCACAACGAGCCAGTCTGGGACATGAGCGAGTAGGAGATGTGGTGATCCGATGGCCCCAAACACCTTGATGTAGGTTGAGCGTTCGTCTAAATAAAAATGACCTACCTTTGCTACCATCTTCTTGGTCGATGCGGATAATCTTGGGCATTCCTTCTTAAAAATAATAAAATGAATGTGGGTGATGAATTCATCGCAAATGAGTGTGTAAGATTCTTTGTACATGTTCTCCCATAGTATGCTAAAGTAGACGTGGACCAGGAGCTTTGCAACATGCCATCTTAAATTCATGCCAGCGAAGACATTCCTTGCACAGATGACATCGAGAAGGTACGAGGCCATGTAAAAAGTGGGTGCTTCCCCTTCTTTCGACGTCTGAGCCTATTGTACACAAATGCTCAATTGTTTAGAAATTATTGCTCCCCAGTTTAAGCTGCTCCTGGAGATTGCCACTGTGTATGCCAAAGGCATCCATGCTTCCAAAAACTTGGAGCATTCCTTTTCCCCATATACCCGACAAATGAAATCCATCAAATAGATGTATGGCTCCCTCAGGTTAATCGTCCCATACCAACCATTGCTCCAGTTAGTGAACTTCTTGTCCTCCTTCCACCATGAGGCCATCAACCGACTGGTGTCATGGAATTCATAGAACTTCACCACGAAGTCCGTGTTGAGCCGCTCCTCTGGGTCCTTGAGCTTGTAGTATTTCTAGACTTATGTCGAGAGGAAAAATCCGACACACCCGCCATTCTCATCGTTGATCAAGCAATTTTGCTTGTCTGTATGGTCGATTAGCCATTTCAGAACCTCTATGCAAGGGAAAACTGGGGCTCTGCTTGCCACCATGTGTAAATACAACCGTCAGATATTCGAGAACACATGGTCATCGAGCGCCCTTACATCTGGGTCGATGTGTGGGATATACTCTGGGTATTCTTCTCGATTAATTATGTTGAAGAGATCCCCTCATTGTGGGAGCATTACTTTGGATCTGGTGCTTGGTTCTGTATCACCGAAGGCCGGAGGCTGGACAAAAGATTTCTTTGTTGATGTTTTAATGACAGGCTCCGCCCTGGGAGCATACTTCAACTGCCTTGCGGTCCACGGAGAAGAACCTTCACCTGTTTCAGCTTCTTTCAGCTTGGGTGCTCTCGCTGAGCGTCTGGTGGTTGGATTTCTCACCGACATCTTACCTACATCTATAACATAGTTTAGAGACTGTGCAAGAAAATCAGATGCACATATATAAATTACAACCAACGAATTGACAAACTTGAACACATACCTCTGCAACTTGTTTAACCTGGTTTTGATAAAATGAGGGTCAGTATAGTCTCGAGACGCTCGCTTTGCTCCTTTGGATGCTCTGGAATTCAAACTTGTATGCAGAATGAATTTGTTCAAAATCGTTCTAGATATTGATGAACTTACCTTGTCGCATCAACCATTCAATTCAGGTTATGAGTGTAATTCCATTAAATCTGCCACTAGATCTTCAAAGATGTTTAAAATTAAATTCATCGTGGTTTGACGGCGCAGGCGCGGGTGGTAATGTGGTCTATCAGTGATTTCAAATTGATGTTGTCTAATTGGAGCACGAGGTAGCAACAAATGTGAGACCGAGCATTATATGGTCTATTAAATGTCCAAATCCAGTCGTATCTTATGCCATAGACATCCCATTGTTTCGCTCGTTCAGTTGGTGGATCGGGCATCGGGATTGTGGTTCAAACCTTTTCGTTGATATCTCCTTGAAAAAGATCTGATGTCAATCGATCTTGCCGTACAGAGCTGACGTGGAAAAGCTAACTAGGAGGCATGAATGGGACCCAAGGATCCTTAAAATGACTTGGGACGAAACTAGGTCGTACGATCCCCTTACGTGGTAAATACACGTGGCATTCGAGACTGGTGACTTCATTTACTCGTGTTAATCGGAATCGAGACTTTCTTTAAGCTATACATTCTAAAACCCAATCATATCTTGCCGACGCCAAAAAGTATCAAGGATCGGCGATCGACGATAAACCTACCTAAGTTCTCTTGGATCGACTATCTCGAAAAAGTCCTGATGCTGACAACGCATCGGGGATCAACGATTGACAATATGTTTGTCGGAGACAAAATGATTGTTGCAACCTTTATAGATTTCCCCGACCCTGATAAAGCGCATCGGTCATCGACTATTGATAATTTCTTTGCGTCCTTTGTTAATGTCTATCCTTCCCGTATTTTGTCGATGTCGAAGGGGATCGACTTTCTCTTGAATTTTCGTGCGAATAACTTATGCAAACCAACTCCGCCTTCTGCCGATGATGATGGGGATTGGTGCTCAATGACTGTTGTAACTGTGTGGTTCCTTTACTTGCTTGAATCTTTTTCCGACGCCGAACCTGATCGCGTTAGGTGCAGTGTTAGCTGTCAATTCTTAATTTAGGTGTCAAGTTTTTTTAGACATGAGGTTTCACAAGTTCAAACAAACCTGACTTGATGATAAGAGTCATGAAAACAAAACAAATATAAACCATTTCCCAAAGCGAAATTGATTTAGATAGTGAAGAAAACAAGTGGTACCCAAAAAGTGATAAAATTTCATCAGGCTTTTAGGGTGTGTTGAGTGCTCAACATACGTACCCTTTTGTTTTGCAGGACTCTGCTTGGTGACCAGTTTTGGGAGAACAAACCTAGCTTGGGCTTCCATGGGGCAAGAAGCCCACAAGTTGGATGCCTAGGGCCTGCACATCGGATCAAATAGACATGCCTTTGTAGGCTTACATGGCATCATGGAGGATCTAACCTAGCCCCTACCACCCAAACGTTTTGCTTGAAGGAGGCAAAACGTCATATTCTTGAGGCTTGACGTCATATAGGGGCTAGGGTTTGGTAGTGATGGAATTTCTCATTGACACTTGGCATGATTTGATTAGAGGGGGAATGGAGGGGGCATAACACATGAGGAGAAGGCCTTTGGAGGCCAAAAGTTCCATCCGCAACCTCAGCTATTTGTCAAATATGCCAAAACGTTGCCCTAAAAGGGAGACACCATCTTGTTTTTAGGGTTTCTAATGTGCAAAAGTGAAATTTAAATGAATTATTTAATATTATTTGTGCAAAGGGGCAAGAACAGGGTTGTTGACCCCTATCTTGTGTTTTACCCTAAAATTAAGTGGACAAACTTTGTGTTAGACATTTTGTATAAATAGAGATCATGTGAATCTCTTTTCATAACATAACTCTCACTTTGTGAGAATTACTTGGCTGAAATTTTCACTATTTTTGGGCAATATGGTGTTTCTCTCTTGTGCAAATGTTTTATGGTGCTATGTTTTGGTGAATGGGTGAGGAGGAGTGATGTGCACCTCTTGAAGGCTTACTCTTTGCTTTTGGATGATAATTTGCATGGTGAACTAGGGTTTTCACATCTCTTTGCTTGGAATTGGTAAGGAAAATTTGCATACATTAGTTCTCTTTTGCTCATTGTTGGTTATTGTTGGAGGAGTATGTTGGATACACCCTCCATTAATGCTTCATCTTCTTGTTAAATTTATAATTCATTCTTGAACAAGGGGTTCTAGGAGGAATACAAGTGTGTATACCCTCTTAGATTTTACCCTAAGTTGGTTGGCATACCTTAGGGAGTAAGAGTATTTACACCCCTAGGGTTGTTGTTGATCTAAATTGTGCTTTAAACACCCCATTCACCCAATTTTAAAGGCACTAATTTGAATATTTTGCATTGGAGAAATAAAATAGCGCATTGGGAAACATGATTTTTTGTCATTTCAACTTTCTGCAATTTGGGTTTTGTTCCTTGTGTCTAGCGCACCTCTTAACCACTAAGGTGTCCCCTCTAAAGGGGTATTGCTTACTGCTATAATAAACTTTCATCTTCAACCATCAAGGTTTCATAAACCCTAATCAAACTTTCTCTAATAACTCTCAATTCAACCACTGAAATTTGCTAAGATTTTCCCCACATAATCTTGTGATCATAGCACATCTTTGTTGATGATTGCAACTTCATGAGATATTCTTCAGGTCATTCTCCTCTGGACTGATTTGAGATGATCCATGAGAAAGACCATGTGATGGGTGTGTCATACTCCTCTGGATTGAGTTGAGATGACGTGTATGGTCTCTTGTCATGCTCCTATGGACTAAGTTGAGATGACTTAAGATGGTCTCCTGTCGGAATCCTATGGACTTAGTCGAGTCAACTTGAGACGGCTCTCCAGATGGTACTCCTATGGACTTAGTTGAGTTGATCTATTGAGAGTGACATCCCTGAGGCTGAGCACAAGTGGACGTGTCCCTAGTGGCAGAGCACTAGAGGATGTGTAAGATCCCTTGCTATATTGTCAAAGAGTAAGACTTTGGTAAAACCCTAATTTGTATTGTAAAGGGTACAAGTCAGCCCCACCATGTGAAAGATAATTAATATTATGTAAAGATTAATTATATTATTAAGTTGTACAAGTCAACCCTATTGTTCCAATAGACACATCCATTTGATGTGCTAGGTTATGTATTTATAAGAGAGGAGATCCCCATTGTGGATCACTTATCTCTCTCATTCACTAAACGCATGGTCCGATATTTGGCGGGATGAAGTGCACACTCTTTCCTAGGCGCCATCCTTCTTGTTTATAGAAGTACCCTATTGTGTGCTAGGGTTTGTCTTGAGGGCCACCTTTGTTGGTACCTATATTCTCGGTGGAGAGAGGTTCTTCTCTTGGCAATATAACAATGGGGTTGCTCGATTTTTCCCTTGGTTGAGAAGGGTTTTCCAAGGATAAATTATGTTGTCTTGTGCATGGTTATTCTTCTTATGATCTTGGTTTACTGCAGCTAGTGTATTGTTGTTGCAATGGTTATGGTTCAAGTTAATGCTAAAACAGAAATAAACTACATGCTTGAGCCATCATTCAAAAATTCAACATGGTATCAGAGAAGTTCCTGAAGATGATCATTTGCACAATCATGAAGGTAGGACATGGAAATTTAAGGGTTGTTAGAACCTTGCTGCTGCTTTAAGGAAAGGACTGAACCCATTCTTAAACTCCTATGGTGAAATTTAAGACTAGTCGTGGGCCTATAAGCCTTGGCCGCTCCTTGATGAGGGTCCTAAAAGAAGACCACAACATGGAGAAGGCCCTCTAGGACTACCACAACTAGAAGGATCCCTAACCGCATACTTGAAACCAAAATTGCAGACCTGTGGCAACACATTTGTAGCAACTTTTGTGGTGTTTTTTGAGGCAGTCTCTATGGTGGATCTGAGACAACTCTATGACAGTCCTGAGACTAATGTCTATGGTATATTTGAAGGAATTTTTTTAATGCATGTATGAGGTCTGTCATGGAGGTTTTCAAGTGAAGTTTGAGGACAAAGTTTGGACCCAAGTGAATATTGAGGAGAAACTAGACCGAGCTTGAGATTTATCTTGGGTACAAATTTCAAGTTTGCTACAGGAAGTATACTAGGAAGTATAATGGAAGTATAAGAACCAGGCTTTTTGAAGCTTGTAGGAGAACTTTTTGATGCAGGGTTTTGAAGGAGCAGTTTGTAAATTTTGGCCTTTTCTCATGTTTTGAGAGGCGTTTTTCTCATGTTGTTGAGAGGATTTTGATGGTGCATGCATGAATCTGAGCAAGGATGTCTTGCACAGAAGACATGAAGCATGTAATGTAACAACAAATAGCATTGTAAGAGAACTTTGAGCATTTTAAAGAGCAATAAAGAGGTCCTCCACTTGGAAGCGGGCCTAGAGACGTAGCCAATGATTGGTGAACTCCGTTATCAACCTCTTGTCTCTATTTCTCTTTCTGTTGTGCTGTTCTATTCTCTTAATTTGAAGCATGAATATTAATGGATGATCTATTTATACATTAATAAGCATCAAGTAAAAGTCACATTTGATATTCCGCAAACAAGATAACAAATTTATGTATTTCGCATTCTTAACGATCCGATGCAAAAAGTACATTAAACTAACTTGCGATTTATCAGTAATATCTTCGTTTTTGGATCAAGTTTATGGTATCAGAGCATTTGGTTGTGAAGGTTTGACAGGAATTGCAAGCATTGGATGCTCACGAGAGCAAAACTCAAGCGAGGAGAAGGCCAACTTGAGGCTCTTGACATAGAGATTCAAGGGCGACCACATAAGCAAGAGATGTCTTCGCCACGGAAATTGGGTCCCTTCAAATCTGAAGATGATTTCTTCGAGGCCTTTAAATTGATGCAAGCCATGGTAGAGGAGCTTTACCATGAAAGAGGTTAGCGAAGGAATCCAAAAGTTGAAGAAGGTGAATCTTCGGTAAAAGCAGAAGGAGGAGTTGGAGGTGGTGGACCTTCAGAACCTTCTTCTCCTTCATCCTCATCATCTAATAATGAAGCAAGTGTACATTCCTCCAAGGATAAGAAAAAAACTCATCATTCTTATTATATGCCGTTATTAAAGATAGATGTAAAGTTTCAATTACCCACTTATGATGGTGAATTAGATGCAAAAAAACTAGATAATTGGGTGAGACAATTAGAAGTTTATTGCAGGATACAAAAGATTGTTGATGACGAAACTAAGATCCAACTAGCAAGTCTCAAAATGGGAGGCACAACTCTCATATGGTGGGAAATCAGAACTAGATTTGATCTTAAGAAAAGTGGTAAAACAATATCTTCCTGGAATGATTTTGTTATTGCATTAAAACAACAATTTTACCCTTTAGCTTACATGCAACAAGAAATGATGAATTGGCAATGTTTAAGGCAATCAAAAGGTCAAAGTGTACAAGAATATACTCAGATATTTCATAAGAAAGCTTTAAATTTGGGTATTCCATTATATACACAAGAGACACTCCTAAAATATATTGGTGGTTTACATTCTTATCTTAAGCACACTATTCTTATGCTAAATCCTTCTAACTTTGATGAAGTATGTGTACAAGCCATTCACATTGAATCTAGCAAAGGGAATCTTGGTGATAGTGTTTATACAGATACTTGGCAAAGAAAGGATGCATGGAAAAGGAAAGAGAAGAAGACAACCATAACAAGAAAGGAGAAGCCTACTTGCAAGCATTGCAAGAAAGTAGGCCATGATGAAGATCGTTGTTGGGTCTTACATCCTGAATTGAAGCCAAAGAAGTTTGCCAACCACGAAAGGAAGAATACCACAGCTGTGAAAATTCAAGTGGATCTTGGATCAGATTCCGGTGATGAGACACAGGTTGTAGCAATGGGAATCCGAGGTATAAATTTTGTTGCAAGTTCTAGCTCTTCTAGATCGGTTGATGAAAATGATGAGTGTAAAAGGAATGAACTTTTCCACATAAGGGTTATAACACATAATGTTAAATTTGATACTCTTTTAGACAGTGGATCACAAGCCAATCTAATTAGTGAAGATGTTGTGAATAACTTGGGACTTGAAACTAAGTCACATCCTAAACCATATCCATTGGGATGGATATGTGGTGATAACAATTTACAAGTAACCAAGCAATGTAAAATCAAGTTTGCAATCACTTCTAATTATGTTGATGAAGTAGAGCTTGATATAGTGCCACTGGACATATGTGGAATTGTACTGGGAATCCCATACCTTTATGATAGGAAGGCTATATTCTACAGGGAGGAAAAAAAATATTGCTTCAAGAAAGATGGGAAGGAGTACGTTGTTCGTGCTCATCGCATGAAAACCGACAGGTCTTTTGCAGCTACAGGGTAGTTAAAAAGAATGGTAAATGCAAGAATTTTTTTAACACTTATGTCTGTAACAAAACATGAAGTTTGTGATGCTAAACATGAGATGGTTCAGTATGTTTCTAACAGTCATGAAGTGTCACCAGGGTTACAGCATGAGGTTCGACTGCATAATTTGATTACTATTCCTATTCAAAAGAGGAAGCATGTTGTTTCATTAGCACATTTAGTATTGTTATTTGGTTTGCTGCTATTCAGTAGTGTATGGCTGCTAACAACGACAAACAATGTAGATGATTGTGCGATGAATGAAATGATTACTTTGATAAACAATGCTATCTCAATTTTCATGTTTGTTGTGATTAGTCAGGTGATCATTATCCCAGTAGAGAGGATGGATGATACAGGACAAAGTGGGGAGGCAGTACCCTCACTTCTTACCTGAGTAAAAGCAGACTTTTGGTGGTCCAAAAGCTTCCAAAGTGGAGAGGAATGATCCAGGAGGCTCGCCAGGCTCAGAAAATGATCAAAAATCAAAGTTCTCAGAATTGGATGAAACCAATTCCATCGCGACTGGCTTGTCGCGCTGATTCCGACCATATATTAATTTCCTCAAAACAAACTCAGGATGTGAAAAATATCGCACGACAATCAAATTCTTTTATGGCAAAAGTCAATGGTCATTTGGCAAATGAATTAGTGCCACATGGCCCAGACATGGGAAGCCACGTGGAACTTCACTACTGGTTGGCATGTAAAAAGTATTTGGGGGTCCATGGGATTCGAACCTCTGACCCATAGCTAGCTCCAAGTCTTTGGAAAAGTTCAATTACCAACCTGCCAAAAGTCAAATTTATGAAAAAAACCCACTTTCCTATAGTTTTGGGGTCAAATATCCAAAGGAGGGCGCAAGGGGGCTAGGGATAAGCCCCAACACGTGGTTTCCTTACATGAGCGTGTCCAAGGGCTAATTCTAGGTGCATCCAAGGGAAGATTAGCCAAGATCCCATGGAAGGTGCCCCAAAACCAGGAGCTAACAGTTAAGGGGGCTGGCGCATAGCACTTGGAGCGCTGGCACTTGACCATGTGGCCCCATGTGACTTGGTAAATGGGGAGCACACCATATATTGGGGGCTACTTTGCATTTTTGGTTTAAAAGTGGTTTTTAAACATAACATAGGTGATTTTTGCCTGATATTATGCCCAAACAATGGATTTTTTGAGGATTTTAGGCTATTTGAAGGGGGGTTTGATCCCAGAAAGAGGCCAGATATTGAGGGAAGTTGGGATTCCTCATATGAGCCTTGAAAACTATAAGAACCAGGCTTTTTGAAGCTTGTAGGAGAACGTTTTGATGCAGGGTTTTGAAGGAGCAATTTGTAAATTTTGGCCTTTTCTCATGTTTTGAGAGGCGTTTTTCTCATGTTGTTGAGAGGATTTTGATGGTGCATGCATGAATCTGAGCAAGGAGGTCTTGCAGAGAAGACATGAAGCATGTAATGTAACAACAAAGAGCATTGTAAGAGAACTTTGAGCATTTTAAAGAGCAATAAAGAGGTCCTCCACTTGGGAAACGTGACACCTACCTCGGGAAACGTGTCATGTATTTAGGTGGTTTTTTCGACACATGGTTTTTGTCGATGGTTTTCTATTTCCGGTTAAGGAATTAGGGTTTTGGACTAATTCAGGTAATTGGGTTAGGGTTTTGGATGCTGCCGGCTCCTATATGTATATTGTATTGTAAACAATGTAACACTATGAATGAATATAATATATGCTGGTTTTCCCGATTTGGGTTTCCAGGGGTAAAATATCTGTGTAATGTTTGTATTTTCCATTGTATCTTTTTTGTTCTTTTCTGAATATCTGTTTACAGTAGACATTGTACAAGGTTAGAATTTACATTTAGTATTAGAGATTTATTGGCTTCAGGGGGATGCCTTTGTGGTCAAGGGTTTGGCTCGGGACTGTGATAAGCCTTGTTACAATGGGAGATCTGCGGTATTGTTTTTCAGGTGAAAAGAAATGGCAAGCAATTCGAAGATGGAGATCGAGAAGTTTAATGGGAAAATATTTGAGTTGTGGAAGCTCAAGATGGAAGATCTTTTGGTGGACAAAGATCAGTGGATCGTAGTAGATCTAGATACTACACCCTCTGAGGGAACTTCTGTAGATGGCTGGAAAAAGATGGATTGGAAGAAGCCAAAGCACAATCCATTGTGTCTCTCAGGTCAGTGTGCAGATGTGTCGGAAGGAAGCTTCTGATGGTTGTAGGAAAAGTTAAGGAAGTTGTATCAGTCTAAGTCCTTAGTAAATAAACTATTCCTTAGTTTATACATATTCTTGGGAAAGAATTTGTATAACTTGAGGTTGAGAGATGGATACTCGGTGGCCGAGCATTTGAACACCTTCAATAATGTGGTAAGTTAGTTAGTATCTGTTGAGATTAAAATTCCGGATATGAAGATAAATGTATCGAGTTTATTTGTGTTCTTTAGGACTAGGTAGGATAGTGCAGTTTGTAGCCATAGTGAGAAGTAATACAACTTCTTTGAAGTTTGAAGAAGTGAGTCTCATCCTTGTTGTCGAAGGAGATGAGACGAAAAGAATATGGAAGGACATAGCACAAATGCATTATTTGCAAGAGGTCGTTCCCGGGGAAAATAGATCTAATTTCTCAAGTGGGAATCGGAAGTCTAAGAGGTGAATCTAAATCTCACGAAATTTTGTAAGGGTATGTTTGGAGGTGTGAGAAGGGCCTCTGAAAGCGATGTAGATCAAAGTTAGCAGAAAAAGAAGGGATCTGAAGAATCTTCTTCTCTAGAAGAAAAGACCTCCAAGGAAGAAGGAGGGATGTGTACTTGGCCTCTTAAATCACACATGAAGATCATGAGGCATGGTTGGTTGATTTGGGTGCATCCTTTCATATGATTCCCCATGAGTGGTTACGAATATGAAAAGTATGATGGAAGTGATGTTTTCTTAAGTAATGATTCGTCAACTTGAATCATAGGAAGAGGAAGAGATTAAGTTAGAGACTCATAGATGGAAGGATTATAACACTACACGGTGTTCTACACATCCTAGGTATGGCCATAAATTTGATTTCTGTAAGCAAAATGGAAGATCTGGGCGTAATTTTTTTTAGAAAAGGGTACTTGCAGGATGGTTCGAGGAGTGATGGTGTTGTTGAAGGGAGGTTAGTTTGGAACTTTGTATAAGATGCTAGGAAACACTATTAGTGATGGGTGTAATAGCTCCATTGTTCGATGTTGGAGTTGAAGAAGAAAAAACTCTAAATCTCGGAGAAAAGGTTATGTTGTATCAAGGCCAGGGGCATATCGGAGAGAAAGAGTCTTGACTACTACAGTAAAGGTATAGTTGAAAGGGTATGTCACTTTACTCTGAATTTTGATTCACATTGAACATTATTGTCTATATGGGAGGCGGAAATCGAGGTGCGTCCTCTAGTGCAACGAGAGCTGAAGGAATTTACAACTAGTTCACAATGATATTTTTGGACTTGTGTCAGTCCCATCATTGGGAAAATCGTATTACTATGTCTCATTTATAGATGACTTCTCAAGGAAAACTTGGATATATTTCCCTCGGGAAAGAAATAAAGTCTTCTGACAAAGTTTAAAAGTTTAAAGATGCTTGTTGAGAATCAAATAGAGAAAAAATTAAGGTGCTAAGAATAGATAATGGCGAGAGTTATGTGGGAATGAATTTGAAGAATTATGTAAGAAGTCTTGGTATGTAGAAATGAAGACTACTCCATATAATCCTCAGTAGAATGGAGTTGCGAAAGGATGAACAATGATGGAAAAAGCAAGGTGCATGCTTGAGTGGTGTCGAGTTAGGGCAAATAATGCAGGCGGCCGATTAGGTCTTGCATGTTATTTGGTAAATAGATCACCCTCATGAGTGTTGGGTGACAAGACTCCACAAAGAGAGGTATGGAATGATAAAGAACCTTCTCTCACACATCTTAAGGTATTTGAATGCGATGCATATGTTCATGTTCAAAGGAAAACATGAGTAAAATTTGGATAAGAAGGGTGCAAAATGTATCTTTATTGGATATAAAGATGGTCTCAAAAGGTTATAAGCACAAGGATACAAAAATAAGAAGGTGGTCGCTTATGGTCTGAGATGTGGTATTTAGAAATGAAGGATGTTATTAAACATGAAGTCTACCAAGTAAGGAAGAACCGGAGAAGATAGAGTTTGATTTAAAGGAGGGTGAATCAGACTCTGAGGAAGAACACGAATCAGAAGAAGAATAGTCTCATACTCCATTATTGAGGAGGTCGGATCGAGAAAGAGGGCTCTTTGGATGGAGGTATAGTCCATCGATTTTCGTTCAAATTTTGCTTTATGCATTAAGTGATGATGATCCACAGAAGCTGTCGAGGGGAAGCTGATGGATTCCCGAGGAGGATGGGGAAATCTCTGAGAAAAGAGGCCATGGAGGAAGAAATGGAATCTTTGGATAAGAATGAAGGCTTGGGATCTAGTGGAGTTGCCAAGAAGCTGGAAAGCCCATTGGCAACAAATGGGTGTTAAAAAAGCAAATGTAGGAAAAGTGGAGAAATACAAAGCCGGTTAGTAGCAAGGTTATTCCCAAGTTGAGGGAATTGATTTTGGTGAGATTTTTTCTCACATTTGTAAGTTAACCTCTATAAGATTTCAATTATCTGTTCTTTAAGCGCATTTGATTTTGATGTAGAACGGATGGATGTGAAAACAACATTCTGCATGGGGATCCAGAAGAAGAAATATTTATGAAGCAACCCGAAGGTTATGTTGTGAGAAAGGAAAGGTTGGTATGAAGCTGTAAAAGTCCTGTATGGTTTAAAACAATCACCAAAGGATGTGGTATCAAATTTGATACTTATATCTTTGAGACTTAGCTTCACAAGAAGCAAAGAGGATCAACGTGTGTATTCTAAAATTAATTGGTGATCATTTGATTTATTTGGTCTTGTAGCTCATATTGGATATGTTGTTGATAGCAAACAACAAGGAGATTATCAGGGATGTGAAAACTTAGTTGTCCTCTAAATTTGACATGAAGGATCTTGGTGCTTCAAAATTTCATTTGAAGTGGAAATTAAAGGAGATCGGGGAAAAAGGAAACTCTAGTTAAATCAAAGAAAATATGTCGAGAACAATATTAGAGAGGTTTAATATCTGAGGGAATGTAAACCCGGTCAGGTTCCTATGTCACGGTAGTGTAAAGTTATTTGTGTAATTAGTGTCCCAGACACATGAAAGAAAAGGAGGACATGTCTGTGTTCCATATCACGAGTCACGATTGGCGGTTTGATGTATGCAATAGTGCGGTACTAGACCAAACATTGCACATCACGATTAGGTTTTGAGCAGGTATATGTGAAAACCGGGGAAGGAGCATTGAACAATAGTAAAGATGGTTTCCAGGTTGCATAAGCCTTTGCTAGCTATAGTTATTACTTCTGAAAGAGTAGGGATTAGACCAGTGGTTGATATACGTGGCTTTGTGGATGAAGACTGGACTGGAGATTTGGATCAATGAAGGGAGATCTACAAGCAGTGTGTATTTAACATTTGGAGGAGCAATAAGTTGGATGAGCAAAGGCAGGCTGTAGTGGCACTATCAACCTCTGAGAATCTGGCAGATACATGGCGACCACTCATGCAAGTAAGAAAGCTGTATGTAGTTCATTATTGTGTTGAATTATTGGGTTGGTACAACAATATGTAAGGATAGAGTGTGGCGGTCAGTGTAATTTTTTTCTAGCGAAGAACCTTGCTTATCATTCAAAGACAAAGCACATTGATGTTCAATATCACTTTGTGAGAGACATGATTGAAGAAAAGAAAATTATCAGCGATGAAGGTGGACACTTTGAAGAATTTTTTTGACTCATTAACAAAATCTGTGACAGCGATAGAAGTTCTCTTAGTGTAGAGGATCCATGGGCATTCTTTCCCTGGATTTTTTGACTATGCAACCCTATAACCCCCTATATGCAAAGAAAACAACAAGTGGGAGATATTTGGGTATGTGTTGTATTCTTTGCAGTAGTAGTGTCACGGCGGTATCGTCCCGGCCGGTCTGTGAGCCGCCGCGAGAGTCGAGCGGCGCCCCCATACATTTTGCCTGCGGGGAAATGTAACACCTACCTCGGGAAATGTGTATCATGTATTTAGGTGGTTTCGGCACATGGTTTTGCCGATGGTTTCTATTACCGGTTAAGGAATTAGGGTTTTTGGATAATTCAAGTCATTGGATTGGGTTTTGGATGCCCGTGGCTCCTATATTTATATATTATTGTAAACAATGTAACACTATGAATGAATATAATATATCTTTGGTTTCTCGGTTTGGGTTTCGGGGGGAAAAATCTCTGTGTAATATTTTGGTTTGCCATTGTATCTTTTGTTCCTTTTCGAATATCACATTTTACAATAGACATTGTACAAGGTTAGGATTTACACAGGAAATGGCTTGTTTGTTTGTTGTCTCGGTTCGTGTGTTGTTTATAAAACCTGCGATATAAACAATGTTATTTCAATAAAATTATATAAGCAAATAATAAAAACAACGTAAAATGAAAGTGGAAATTGATAATCATTTACATGTTCTGTGGCTGGCCCTTTTCCACGATCATCCTGCCACATTAAAATATAATTAGAACCCCAAAATATTTAAAAAATTGTTAATGATAACAAAAAAACAATGTTAAAGATAATATTTACAACAATGTTAAAGATAATAAAAAAATATAATGTAATAAGTAGAGGTTTCTTAAAGATGTGTTGCATAAGAACCTGCACACCATTAGTCAATGTTTCTATTCGATTCAAATGGTAATCCACTAATAACTCTTCCCCGAGAGATATCTTTTTTATTGCGCATGGGACTACCCGATTCTCTTCACGTCCCTCATATATGAAATTCGGTTGTTTGTTTGTTGTCCTAGGTCATGTGTTGTTTATAAACCCTCTGATATTGCCGGAAGCTTTAGGCCTTCCATCAATATAGATAGTTGCTCCCTTATTTTTATCCTTGTTTATTAGTTGTATATAATTTGCGGCGAGTGCATATCTCCGCATACTACGCATGTATCGGACCAGCCGCATCCAATCGTTATAACTGTAACACGGTCCGACATAGTCCATCAATTCAGTTATTGTATTGTATTTTACAATTATTCCATCCATGGAAAATAGCCCCAAGCCATGCAGGGAGGATGGTGCAATGAGATATGTCCTATTGTTGACAACGAAGTCAACATCTATAGGAGGTAGTTCCTTAGGTACCCATTGCTTCACAAAATTCTTATACTTGAGTGGAACATCTATGTATCCTATGCTCTCATCATCATAAAAGCATGATCCTCCTTCAGCAAGAAAAAATTTCATGCGTCTACAAAAGTTTATTCTGACTTTTTCACCTCTGGTCCTTATTTGCTTATCATATCTACTAGATGCAGTCACATTTCCGACCTCTATTTTTCCTAAGATTTCCTCACTCGATGAAGAAATATATGATAGGTACATGTTTGGTTGTACCTTCAGTTGCATGTGCACGTGTTGTTAGTTAGTAGTCCATCATCATATTCACAGTTCTAAATAAAAAAATTATATTTTTAGTTTTGGATGCACAATTAGACTAGGGTGCAATTACCAATATTAGTGGTCAACCACCTAATTTAATGTGATATCCCTCTTGATTTTGGACATATTAAGGACATATTAAAAATGTGAAAACGCTAAGGACATGATAAATTTATCATATGGATCTAAGAAAAAAATAGTATTAAGGTTGTTGTTTGTTGGATTTGTGAAAAATGAACTTAAACAAAAAATTCTCACTTGAACTTGAGCAATGACATAACTTCTAGAAATGGTATAGAAATATATAAATACTAGACTAGGATAACCCAACTAGGCACCCTCTACTCAAGGAAGAGGAACCACACGACACAAAACGCCTCTAATTTTTGCAAACCCCCATGTGTTGCATTGTCAATTCCCACAAGGCCATCCTAAACCCCAATACTATAGGGAAACAATACAAGTTTTGTAGCAATCAAAGAAACCTAGGGTTGAACATTGGACATAACAACATGAAACCCATATCACGTACAAAAAGAAAACACACAAGGATAGATCCAAACCAAAAAACATGTTAACAAGGAAAACACATACTTTTCTATGTGCTAAATACCAACTTGAAAATAAAACACATATGGAAAAATCCAATTTGAAGAACATTGTCACAAGGAAAACACATCCCTTTCTATGTGCCAAATACCAACAATTCCAACCAATCTACCAGTGTATGGAAGAGGTAGCAATGAAACTACCCACAATCCTATGGAAAAACAACCCTCCTCTATGAAATGTTTTACCACATATCGACAACCACTACAAAACACCATAATCGAGACCAAACCCAAGAGAGGAATGAAAAACATGGAACAACAACCAAATTCTAGAGTTCACCATGATCACCAAGACAACCACAACAAAAAGCCATAATCGAGACCATAAGCATGAAACCCATGGGAAACATAGAGCACCCACAAAATTTTAAGCTATGCCACAATGAGCACAATTCATGGCCCACTAAATTCTACAGTACACCACGATCTCTAAGAAAACCACGACCAATCACCATATTAGAGACCAAATATAGAAAAATCCATAGTGCACCACAACAACCAAGATAACCACAACCATATATCATAGTTGATAATACATCTAAAAAACCCATGACAAGAACACACCACCCACCAAATTCTAGGCTACACTATGACAAGCACAGACCACCAAATCCCGACAACAACAAAAACACATGCTAAACCATATTGCATGATAAACCTATGGAATTAAATAAGGACTTAAGGGTGGCAAGGGAAGTGGTGGTAAGATAGGGTATCTACGTAATCCATGTTGCATGATAAGTCTCACATATTCCACATGCATTTGGCTACATGGGCATCATTCATGAAGATGTTATGATGACTTTTTTTTTCTTTTAGTATAAAAAATAAGGTGAAACACATTCCCTTAAACCCTACCTCCCCATCATCTTAACAAATGACCCCACCATTACATACTTAGCACCTTAGGACCTCCATCTCAGATACTAACAATACAAATGGAGGTCACGACTAGGGATTTTATGACAGACCTAAACATTATTCATAAGGATATTATGATGAAATTGTTCGTTTGTAAGTTGAGAGGAATTGCAACACATTAATGGTTTTGTAAAGATTGTCCAAGGGTTGTGTCTTCAATTTCAAGTTTCATCAAATCCTTTTGCAGGATTTTGTGATTGTGAGTAGGCTCTTGAAGAATTCTACGACGAGGATTTTTTTCTTCAACATTGCATGGAAAGAAGGAAGAAACTTGATGACACTTTGCAAGCCTATCAAATAATCCCATGGATATGCTTTTCAATAAGTTGGTCGAAAGGTATAAGGCAATAAATTATCGGTCGATGTTGTAGAAAAGAAATACCTTCAGAGTGATGATCAACCCATCATCTTATCTAAAGAGTTGTCAGAGCATCATGTAGTAGGGGAACAACCCCTATTCACCTCCATCTCTACAATAAGCCCCACTTCTACCAAAGGATTTGGGCCCCTGTCATATGAAGATGCCATTGCTGCACTAGAAGAACAATTGCATGACAAGTATGAGGAAGAGGGTGGCCATGTTTCCGGTGATCTAATCAAATCAAAGTTTGAGCACATGCTTGAGATTGAATAACTATGGTTTGATGCCCCTTTGAATTTGATGGTGGTAATATGATCCAAACGAATCCTCATGAGGACAACCCATTATTTCTAGATTCCTAACTCCTTGGGGTTGATATCATGGAGATGGAACACTTTCCCGATGTTGAAGAATCTTTTCTTGATTATGCTAGATGATGATCAATGCAATGAAATGGTCATCAAGCCTACAATGCAATGGTCATCAAACCTATGTGTGTTTCCTACCATGGAGTAAAGTTTACCAGCAGGTTGGTGAGGTACACGATGGTGTAAATGATCGTGTTTCTCCTTGTATATGCAATCTGATCCTTTAGGAGCACATTAACAAGGTAAGTATGGCCTATCACGGAATGTCTATCCTCAGGCTAGATCAACTCCATCGCAAGAAGGACACGCGAGGCTGGATCAAACCATTTATAATCGCACACGAGAATAAAGAAGTGAGGGATCTCAAATTTGAACTTCTAACTCCCTATTCAAATGATGGTCCTCTACATGCAAAATTGGGCTATGAGAAGTCTCGAATGGTAAATATGCATCTCCAACATGGTAGTGAACAATATTGTAGGCATGGCATAATGGCATAATGTTGGATAGCTACAATGTGGATGCACAAGTAGAAATGGTAGGTGGTGACATCAGGGTTAAACAATGAGAAGGCAACATTGCACTCTTGTGTCTCAATCTTCAAAGATTCAAGGTTTTTAACAAGGAGGCACACCATCAAGTTTATACCTTTAAATGCATTGGTAAGAACTTACCTTGGACACTTGAACCTCAAATGGCTTCAATTCAATTCATTTAGAAGGATTCCTTATCTTTTGTTCATGATGTATTCTAGCAGGTATACCCTATATTCCCATCATTGTTTCAAAGTTTGGAAAACAAGACTTGGAGGGTCAACAAACAAAGAAGATGCATCGA
>SNQJ01S0055970.1:32672-53618 GCA_010110895.2 Picea sitchensis
ATATTCTAACAACCATTAAAGAAAGAGATATATCTATAACCATAAAAGAGTAGATGAACATATCTGAACTAGTTCACTGAAAAACAAATGGAATAGCCACGTTCCTCCCAACAATAGAACGAAACAGCCAAAGTCAATTGCTCCATTCACCCCCTAGCCTGACCATGAATCGATGAGGGCAAACTCAGAACTCTCCTCAGCAATAGTCCTTCCGCTTCAACAACTTCTCCTTGCCTCACTCTCTGAAAACCAATGTTCATAACAACAAGAGATAAATTTCCTTTTCCCCAGCATACTAGGCAGCGTCCTGCCTCCTCTCATATGCTATATATGCAAAGTCATTTTTGCCTAGGTCTTTTTCCCCCTTGGGAATTTTCACAGCTTTCCAAATCCCTGATTTTCAAGGGTTGTCAATGGCCAAATTCCAGATTTTCCACTTGTAACAATCAGCCATGAGGAAGTTCCAACATGTTCCCCACTCATGGAGTCATGATCAACTGATTTTTAACATGGTTGTTCCATTTGTCCATCAACAATAATTATAAAATATTTTGTTTCATACAACTGTTATAGTCAAATGGTTATTTGGGTCAAATAAGATCTCTTCCCATCAGTCATAATCATGAATTACAATTAACTAAATTCGAAATTCGAAATTGCCATAAATGGCAAAAAATTTCCAATTTCGAATTTACCAAAAACGAAATAATTTTCCTAAGAAATTTCAAATTCAAAAATAATTTATTTTGGGGGATGTTACAAACTCCCTTGAAGAGCCATCATACTGTTCCCGACCATACTTACCACATTCCATCACTATTTCCCCCCCATTTCCTTATCTCTTGGGATTTTAGGGTGTATTGACCCAAGAAGGGGTCGTCCCTCGTTCTATGGGAAGAAGGGGCTGAAGGCCCAGAGGGATTGATGTTGGGTAAAATATAAAAGCCTATGTATGAAACTTCTAGATACTTCACCCAGGGATCACCCAAGAAAGCAATGAAATGATTCTCTTTGAGAAAAGGGGGACCCACAATAAAATATAATTACGAATGCTTAAAAGGTTGGTTGGAGGATAGGACGTCTCATCATGAGCCGACCTATCATGTCCATGAATATCTAGTGGTATGAAATTACCATCATATTGTCACCAAGCCAAGGTAATGGCTCTTAATTTCATGGCTGAGAGAAAGGGGGTCTCGTCATGAGCCAACCTTCTCATTTCCACTAGGTGTTTGTGGGTGACATTGTCATTATCTAGACACCACGCCGAGGTGGTGGCCTTCAACCTTTCCTTAAAATTATGAAAGAATTGAAGAATGGAAAATAATGGGCTTGGAAAAAATGCATTGTGGAAGAAGGTACCACACACCCTCTACAAAGGAACCCATGAACGAGACACTACAACCTCTTGATTTCATGAGACCTATGCACATTGAGTCTTGAACCTAACCACCTCACCCACTTTACATGGCTTAGAGAGGGATTTCTTGGAAACTCTACTTGACCCAGGGAAAGATCTACCCAATAGGACACCTCGTCAACCCTTCCATATTCAAGCTTGACAAGTCACATAATGTTTTTGAGCACTTAATTGTTTGCTATAGTGATCTTTGATGCACATGATTAGGTGGCTCGTTTATTGATTGGATTCACTTATAATGATGTTATGACTTGAGATCCTTGGAGGGCGTTCTTATTTTTCTTTGCATGACCTAGTTGGTGGACTGTTTTAGAAGAACAAGCCTAGCTTGGGCTTCCATGGGGCTTGAATTCCACAGGTGGATGTTAGGGACTTTCATGTCGGCTAAGAAATATCAAACTTGGAATGACTTAAATATGACTTGGAAGATGTAGCCTAGCCCCCCCACATGCCAAACGTCTTCCCTAGGAGAGGAAAAAATGCCACATCTAGAGGCATGACATCACCTAGGGGGGTTAGGGCTTGGTGGTAAGGTGACATGCATTGACATGTGGCTTTTGGAAGCCTCTCCACTCTCCTCCATCACCGACAACCTCTTTTTAGTGTCAAAACGTCCTCTAAAGGGTTGACATCCTTCTAAATTAGGGTTTTCTTATATGTAACAGTAATTTTTTAATGAATTGTTTAATATTAATTTGTTGAGGGGGAAATATTAGGGTTGTTTACCCCTAGTCTTGTGGTTTACCCCTAAATATGTGGACAAGTCACTTTAGTGACATTTTGTATAAATAAGAGATTATAAGATCTCATTATAACATAACTCTCCCTCTTGCGAGAAGAGATTGGTCTGAAATTTTCGCTACCTTTGGAAAATTGTGTATTTTATGCTCTTGTTTATAGCTATATTTTGGTGAATGGTTGACAGAAGTGTAGTGCTAGCCTTGGAAGGATTGTTTCTTGCTATTGTGGTGGATTATCTTAACATTTTCCTTGAATTGGTATGGTTTTTTGCTTTTGTGCTATCATTTGTTTCAAGTTGAGGTTATTGTGCTAGGAGCTAGGTGGGAAGTATAAGAACATACACCCCCACCATAGTCTTCATCATTTTATTCTTCATAATATTGATTAAACAAGGGTTTGCTAAGAGAAGTATAAGGGCATACACCCTCTTAGCTTAAACCCTAGCTAGAGAAACTTGCCTTGGGGAGTAAGAGGATTTACACCCCCAAGGAGGTAGCTTCTCTATATGGTTCTTTGCATGACCCCATTAACCCAATTGTTAAGAGAAATAGTCATTTATTATTGCATTGGATAAATAAAATTATTGCATTGGGAAACGCGATTTCTCGTCATTTTTACTTTTTGCAACTTGGATTATGTTCTTTGTGCCTTAGGAATCCTCATTAAGGGGATACTTCTTGTATCTGTTAAAAATTTTCATCTTCAACCATTAGGGCTGCAGAAACCCTAAACTCATTTGCTTGAATAACTCTCTTTTCAACCATTAGAATTTACCCAAAGTTTGCACACTTACTCTTGTTGGTCTAGCGCACTTTTTGGCAAAGTTTGGAGGATTTTGGTTGATTTTCTTGTTGTAACACATTTAATGTTACAACCATAAGGCTAATATAATTTTCTGCAAATAAATGTTAACAACAACCTTATATTTTCATGCTAGAATATTTGGTTTTTCATCTTGAGTTTAACTAGTCATTAACTAGTCTTTCTCTTGTATATTCTACTTGATCTCTATCATTTATTGTGAAATTTATAGTGTCATATTATTGCTGATATATATCGTTATCTATTGCTTCAAATTAGGGACATCAAGCTTAACTTTTTGATCCATCTAATATACAATACTGCAAAGTTGTTTTTCTTGTGTCTCGGGCAAGTATTTCATCACTTGTAGGTTACTCAATATACTTGGAAACCCTTGGACCTTCCAAACACTCCATTACAACCCTTTAACATCATTTAGATTTGATCTCTAGGGAATTAATCTCCATCTTACCTCCATTTTCATCTCTTTCCCCCTAGGGTCACCGGGATTCCCCCCTTGAGGTGACTACCTCACCTCTAAAGTGATGGGGACACCTGTCTAAGGTGATAGTGGGTAGGTGACATCCTAGTTGTCACCATTTTGTGGTTGGGTTGGGATTTTCCCAACCTACAACTTGTGTGATAACATTTTGGCATCCCTGTGAGGGAGGATTTTAAATCCTCTTCGGAACCCTAACAACACTTTGACAAGCTATCCCAAAGCCTTTTCCTTAGCTTGCCTAGCGATTCCACCCAAGGGACTTTCCTTTTCCACCTTTTCGATAAATAGTTTCCTAAATATTGTCTAGCGACTCCACCATACCACCAAAGAAGAATATTCCAACTCCCAACAAACCTTACAGAGGTCGTAAGGCCCCACCCAAAAGGCCTATTCCCCAAACCTCACCCATACTTCGTAATTGTCCATCTACCTCTCCTAGCCCTCCATTGTCACCTACTACCTCCACATCTCCACTCCCACCCATACCCACTTCACCAAGCATTACATGGAACCTGCAGTCCAGAGAGGCACACAAACTTTTCGACATAACTAAGATCCCTGGATCCCCTCATAAACTCCCAAAGGACTTCAAAGAGTGGCTACCAATATTTTCATGAGAATACCTCACTTCACCCGAAGATCATTTCTATCTTTTCCTTCGTAGTCTAGAACCTTATGACCAACATGAGGATACTGTCATGAGAATTTTTTCTTACACTTTCATTGAAAGGGCCAAGGATTGGTTTGATGATATTTCCCTAGGAACAATCACAAATTGGAACCTCTTTCAATAATTCTTCTCCAAAATATTTGGGAGAAAGAGAGATTACCAATTCTTGTATAATCAGCTCCACAACTGCAAAATAATTTTAGGGGAAAATATAAAGGATTTCAATGATAGGTTTAACACCCTCGTGAGATGTTTTCCTTAAGAGTTAAGACCTCCCAAAGCTACCATTCTCAGGACCTATATATCAACCATGAGAGACCCATATGGGGTTTTGATCGGGAGATGCCCTACCACTTTGTTCGAATCTCAAGAAAGAGCATGTGAAATAGAAGAAAACTTGGCTTCATCTCCCTTGAAAGAAGAAGAGTGCCTTAGAGAGAACCTTCAAATTTATCAGATTGATGACTTTGCCTCACCAAACTTTCCCTCAGATGTCAAAACTTACTTACAAGAGGAGCAAGAAAAAGTAACTGAAAGGGCAACTTATCTCATGATCAATCTTTTAGAAGAAGAAAGAGAGGTAACATTAGAGAAAACACCTTGCCCACTAGGTAATATCTTGGACCTTGAAAAGAGGCAAGCAACAAAACAAGTTGAAGAAGAACTCTCGCAATACTTTCAAAAAAAAAATTCAGAACCTCTCAAAGAAAAGAAGGTTGAAATCGTCGAAAGTCAAGCGAAAGTTTCTTCCCCAGATAGGACCAAAGTTGAAAGTACTCTGGGTCATATCAACGTAAACCATCAAGTTCTAGAAGAAGGAATAGACAACACCTTTATTTTGGAAAACTTTATTTTCATTGATGAAGAAAGAATAGAAGGAACTTGGGGCATGGATTTTAACGGTGCACACTCAAGCACAAGCTCGAGTGCGGGTGTGACATCCCCAACCATCCACGCCAGGGCATGCTACACAAAAGAACACTTTCGTTCTCTCTACGGAACATACTATAACATACCTAGCACCCAACTGAGCTATGCCACATAA
Organism: Picea sitchensis; assembly: GCA_010110895.2. Taxonomy (NCBI): domain Eukaryota; kingdom Viridiplantae; phylum Streptophyta; class Pinopsida; order Pinales; family Pinaceae; genus Picea; species Picea sitchensis. The sequence goes on from SNQJ01S0055970.1 coordinate 37,852, forward strand.
ATTTTTCGAGCTGCATGCAATTAGAATACGTGCACACAGAACTCTTGCGGAACATTATACATAAAACTTAAACAGAAAAATATATTTTGTAAATACACAGATTCATACTAAAATAACAATAAACATATACATGCAACATATACAAGCAATACCCATAAATATAAAGACAGTTATAACCACACATAAGATAAACCCATAAAAATACACACGTAAATCACAATGCAACATGTAATTTTATCACATAGTTGACACTTATCTTGGTAAGAATATCACCAACTATGTGCAGACCTTCCATGAACCTCCCAGCCTTAGACCACACTTCTCATCATTCTCAGTAGTGGGTCACCCCCAAGCTGGGACTAAACTCCACCTGGGTAAAGGAATTCCTAACCAGGCTAATGGATCATAGACAATAGGAAAGAATCTGTCACAAGTGCTAAATCAAACTAACAACCTACAGTCCCTCATTCCCCACATGCCTATCCCACCCCCGGAAGTGTGCCCCTTTTCTGCTCAACAGTCCTTCGGTTGCCCCACTTCCTTTCTGGGCTTCAGTAACATGTCGAATGGGAAGTCTCAGGGCCCTGTAGTTGCAGTTTAGCACCTTCAGGAAATCAATTCCCAGCAATTCTCTCACCTAGAGAGATTTCTCATGGGCTTGACAACCCGCCTCTTCAATATCCCACGGACCTGACAACCTGCCTCTTCAATATCCCATGGGCCTGACAACCCGCTTCTTCAATCTAGCTCCCAAGCTAACCAGCTACACAAACAAGTATGGCTATGGATACAAGTTCAGGTACAGTGACATGAAGGTCTAAAGGATAGCTCAATGAGTGTCTGAATGATGATGAAGTGATTGACTGGATGATTGAAACAATTCCCCAAAATGAGCTAAGTCCCAACAATATGTATGCATGTCCCCAACTTGACACTTGTCATGTTGGGAGCTACTTTGGTCCACTTGTCCCCAACTTTAGAACTTAGGATAAAATAATTATCCATACTTTATATTTTAGAGAATATTAATATAATATTCCTTTTTGGCTTAATCTCCCTAGCTTAGCCTCTTTTCCTTACTTTTAGCCCCCACCCTTTCCCTAACTAGTGGAGTTTAGTCCCCCATACTCTTTTATCGTGGTCGGTCTACGCGCAACGATGCATTTTATATTAATGCTGAGACATATACAAAAGTAGGTGCACCGGCCTTTAACATGTAGGCTCTCCGGCCTAATAATCACAAAACTAGCTCACCAGCCTATAAAACACAGCATATACACAAAGGCTCCCTGGCCTCAAAATCACGTGCACTTAAGTTGTTGCACATGGTATCCTGGAATGTGCACACTTCATCATTTTACTGTGCACTATGCCATGAAAGGTGCATACAAAAATGATATCAAACAACTCACCAGCTTAAGTACATTTTCATTTACATTACAATTGGGTTCGACCTAGGGATATTACAATCCCCTCCCCTTATTTATGCACTGTCCTCGGTGCATTATGTACACATATACAAAAGAATTTCAAAAATCCTGAAAAAGATGTGGGTATTCTGCCCGCATTGCATTCTCATGCTCCCAAGTAGCATCCTTAGGACCGTACCAGGTCCATTGGACCTTTACAAGCCCTATGGATCGATTCCAGAGCTATTTCATTTTTCGGTCCAGAATGTGTACCGGATGCACTTGGAAAGCGTCGTCTTGCTCCACCTGAATCACATTCCAATTAATAACATGATTAGCATCATGTATATATTTATTTAGGAATGATACATGGAATACATTATGAATAGACATAGATGCAGACAATGCAATCATATAAACTACTGGACCAGTCCTCTCTAGGATTTCAAATGGCCCACACTAGCGAGCTTCCAACTTTGAACAATTTCCCAACTTCAGGGAACTTCTGTTGGCTTTCACTTTCAAAAATACATGGTCTACAACTTTAAATTCCCTGTGAGTTATGCCCTTATCAACATAGATTTTCTGCCTGTCTTAGGCAACCTTTAAATTTTGCTTTATTTTTATAATTTTCTCCTCCATTTCCTTGAGCAAATCTGGCCCAACCACTGCTCTATTTGCTGGGTTATCCGAGCTTATTGGTGTGTTGCACTTCGTGCCATAAAGTGCCTCAAATGGGGTCATATTTAGAGATGTTTGGTACCCATTGTTATAAGCAAACTCTACCAAGTGTAGGCAGTCTTCCCATTTTGATGATTTATCCATCACATACATCCTCAACATATCTTCAATCACTTGATTCACCCTCTCTATTTTTCCATCTAATTCTGGATGATAAGTTGTACTAAAATTCAAATTTGTTCCAAATCCTTTCCAAAATTTTGATGTAAATTTTGGATCTCTGTCAGACACAATTATCTTGGGTATGCCATGTAATCGAGAAATTTATTTCATATAGACATCAACAATGTTGGATGCCTTGTGAGTGAGCTTAACTGGAATAAAATGGGCAACTTTAGTAAGCTTATCCACCACTACCATGATAGAATCATGTTGCTTGTTTGTTCTGGGCAGTTTGGTGATGAAATCCATTGTTACAACTTCCCATTTCCACTCAGGAATGGGTAATGGTTGTAGCAAACCAGCTGGGTGCCTATGCTCAGCCTTTACCTTTTGACATTCCAAACATTTGGCAATAAAATCAACAACCTCTTTCTTCATGTCTGGCCAATAATATTGGCTTTTGACAGCTGCAATAGTTTTTTGATATCCTGGGTGCCCAACATAAGGTACATTATGCATTTCTCTCAATATCATATTTTTCAATTCCTGGGAATTTGGTACATTAATTATGCCCCTGTACATGAGAATTTCATCATTATCTAGCTTGTATTCTTCAATTTTCTGCTGCAAATTACTTTGTTGTAATTTTCCCCCTAATTCTTTGTATTGCAAATCTGATTTGGCAGCCTCTATAATTATGTCTTTCAAATCCGTTGGTACATGCTAATGGCTATATCATGCAATTCATGCACTCTTTTGTTGAGTGCATCAACCACTTTGTTCTCTTTTCCCTTGATATGCTTTATATCAAAGTAATTTTCACTTACAAATTATAACCATCTACTTTGCCTAGCATTTAGAGTTGGTTGATCAAATAAATATTTCAGACCATTATGGTATGTCCTCAACTCAAACATTTTCCCCATGAGGTAGTGTCTCCATTTCCTCAAGGTATGCACTATGGTTTCCCACTCCAAATCATGAGTGGCATAGTGTCTTTAATGCTCCTTCAACTTTCTTGATTCATAACATATAAAAACCCATTTTGACTGAGGACTCCACCAAGTCCTTCTTTACATGCATCTGTGCATACCATGAATTCTTCATTTGGGTCTGCAATCCTTAGCATTGGAGCACTTGTTAATAATTGTTTCAACTGTTGGAAACTCTTTTCACAATCCAATGTCCACTGAAACTTCACACCCTTTCTTTGCAAGGAAGTGATTGGGTGTGCAATCTTTGAAAATCCTTAATAAATATTCTATAGTAGCATGAAAGGCCCATGAATGATCTGACCTATGTCACATTCTTTGGCGCTGACCATTCTCTAATGGCTTCTATCTTCTCAGGATCCACTGCTATCCCATCCTTTGAAATGATATGCCCCAAATAATGAATTTGCTTTTGATAAAATGAACACTTGCTCAACTTGCCATACAATGGATGCTCCCTTAATACTTGAAACGTCATTCTCAAATGATGCTCATGCTCTTCTTCTGACTTAGAATATATAAGAATGTCATCTAGAAATACAATGACAAACTTGTCTAAATATTCTCGGAAAACACCATTCATTAAGAACATGAAAACAACTGGTGCATTTGACAACCCAAATGGCACCACGATGAACTCATAATGACCATACCTTGTCCTGAAGGCAGTCTTGCTGATATATTCCTCTTTAATCCTTACCTGATGGTATCCTGACCTGAGATCTATCTTGGAAAATATCTTTGCATCCTTCAATTGATCAAAGAGATCATCAATCATTGGTAGTGAATACTTGTTCTTTACAGTTACTTTATTCAACTGTTTGAAATCAATGCACAATATTAATGTCCCATCTTTCTTCTTCACAAACAAGACTGGGGCACCCCAAGGTGACACACTTGGGCGTATATAACCCTTCTTCAAAAGTTCTTCAAGCTACATTTGTAACTCCTTCAATTCTGGTGTACTCATCCAGTATGGAGTCTTTAACACTGGAGCTGCTCCATGCATTAAATTTATAGAGAAATAAATATCTCTCTTTGGGGGTAGTCCTGGTACCTCCTTGAACACATCTTCAAAATATTCCAGGACTGCATGATCTTCCAAATTTGGCACCTTATCTTTAGGTGTCTCTTCCATATGAGTTGCAAATATTTGACACCCTTTTCTGTAACATTTCTTCAACTGTAATGCTGAAATTTCTCTGATGGTTACTACCCTGGGAATTCCCTACACTTTCCTTAGGCTCCCTTCCTCATCCAAGCAAGTAAATGTCTTGTTATGACAGTCTAGGATATCATGATGTTGGTCCAACCAATCCATCCCAATTAGACAATCATAGGAACCTAAAGGCAAGATGTTCAAATCTGCCCTGGTGTTCAGGCCATTCATGTCCATAAGACATGACTTAACCATCTCATTAAATTTTCTTTTGGCTCCAGTAGCCAGCTGCACCAACCAAGATTTTCCATGCTTGCTTCTTGGAAAATGCAAACTTTCCACCATCTTAGGAGCTATATAACTATGACTAGCTCCTGAATCAATTAAAATAGCAATGGTTTAGTTGTTGATCATACCTTCCACTTCAATCATGTGTGATTGATACGCTGCTTGTCTGTTGTCCAGGGATTCATAGATCCTTGGTACATTTCTGCCCATGTCCTCCATTGTTGCAGCTTGTTGTACATTGTGAACAATCCTCACTTTTTCACCTATGTTAGGACAATCTCATAACATATGATATCCTTTACAACCCCAACATTGAATAGGTGGTTGGCTTGGCCTTTGACCCCCTGTCTCAATCGTTCTGGGTTCTCTATAAGTTGGATGTCCCTGAGGATTATTTATGAAGAATGGTGGCTTAGTCCCCTTCTTCCTCTAATCCATATTGAATTTATTTTTGTCTTCCCAAGATTTTTGGAAAGTTGGCCTTGCTTTTTGCTGATCATATAGGCATTTAGCTCACCTTATGGTCTCCTCCAATGTCTTGGGATCATCATACTGTATTTTGTCACTGATGAAAGCTGACAATCCACTCAAATACATTTGAATCTTAATCGTCTCATCCTTGATGAAAGAAACATATTTCAACTGTTCTAAAAACCTTCTTTCATATTCATCTATGGTCATACTCCCAAGCTCGAGTTCAAAGAGCTCTTTCATTTTCTTGTCATAGTATCTCTTATTCAAGTATTTCTTCTCAAAATACTTCTTGAATTCCCTCGAAGTAACACTTTTCTCTTTAATGTGTTGCACTTGCACAAGCTGATCCCACCACATGGATGCCTTTCCCTTGAGTTGATAGATGGAAATTATACCTTCTGCATGAGATGAATAATTGTGCAATTGAAAATACTTCCTCATTCCCAACAACCATGTCTCTACATCTTCATCCTTCTTGTGCTCACCATCAAATGTAAGAGGCTTGATTTTGTTCATTTCTCCTTGTAGCTCATCCACCCCAGACCTCTTATGCTTCCTGACAGGGGATGGACTTGATCTATTGCGTGCCCTCTTATTGGAATGTCTTAGGGAGTGATGGTGATGTCTTCTAGCACTTCTGGTTCTTCTTTTCTCATCAGGAGACCTGTGACTTCCTGATTTGCTTGATCCACTCTCCTTATCCAATTTCTTTTCTATTATGTTCAAGCTCTACATTAACTTCATGTTGAAGTCCTCTTGTTGCTCCTTGGATTTCATAAGTCTTTAATTATAATCTTTATGGCTTTGGACATCCTTCTACAAATTTTTAATGGTCTCTACCATATTCATGTTTTCATCCCTTCCTTCTCCATGTCCATTGGAGTTTGTTCCTTCAATGCCCAAATGGATATCCATCCCTCTAATCTCATCTTCCTGGCTATAATTTCCTTGTGCATCATCCATTTCTATGGACTCTGTGTTGATCCTGATCTGATCTAGTTGTTGTTAATTCTACAAAATGTGCGGCCAACAAAACTTTGTCAGGCTAACTGCTTCAACAATTTCATGAAAAATATGAACCATTCTAGTTCAATAATATATCAGAATTATTTCTTTTGATTTCCCAAAAATTTGAATGCCCAGATCAATTTTTTGGGTGTATATTTAGATTCCACTGTCCAACACCTTTCCAACACCTGCTCCCATGCTCAATTCCAAGTCTTGAGTAGAAAGTTATGGTTATTTGAAAATTGCCCATAAATTTTGCTGTTCACACTTCAAATTGGCGCAAATCTGCGCTGTAATTATGAATTTTTGCACCTACTCCATTGTATTTTTTGTAGGAGCTCAATTGGGTTTCTTCATATAGATATTCTAGACACTTTTTCTAAGTTTCGCCTTTTTTTGGGTTCCGGACTGCTAGTTACAACCTACTGAAGTTCTAGGCCAATTTGTGTTTTTGGTGTGGAATGCTACATGTACCTTCTTTTCCATATTAAACATTTTTAGCATGCCCGGAAATTTAATTCAGCTCTAGGAATATCTTATATGGTTTAATAGCTTTCCATTGACTGCTCCTGTGCCCTAATCTAATTCCGGAGCAGAAAGTTATGGCTCTTAGAAGTTAGTTGGGTCTTAAAATTTACCCTCCACTGTTTGTGTTGTAACTTTCTCATAAAAGCTTTGTTTGACGAACGGTTTACACCATTAGAAAGATATCTCTAAGCTCTTTTATTTGAGCTGTAGACACAAAGTGTACCTTGGTCACTCTATTCTTGTGATTTCTGAGTAGCTAAAAATGCTCTTAAGGGCCTCAAAAACGAGTTGCAAAAAGATGACGTTCAAATAGTATAAAATGTCACGGAAATTCACTGGTTTTCCGTTGTTGTTCACCCTCCAAACGACTTTGTGCACACAAATTTCAATCTGTACACCCATATTTAGCATGCGCAGCAACACCAAAAGGTAAAGCATGCTCTGCACACCTATAACCATTGTGCATCACTTCTTTATCATGAAAATAACTTGCACGCACTACTTTTGTGTCGCGTGCCAATCTACCGTGCAAAATTTCGGTTATTGCACTATTACCCATTGCGCACAATTTTTGTATCGCGCGGTGATCTTCCGCACGCATTTCACTCTACACGTTGCCCATGCCAAATTTTAGCACGCCCCCACCACACACCAATACTTTGCGCGCACCTTTAACTAAATTGTTGTGCGACAACATATACCCACATTGCGCATGCACCAACCAAACTCTTCTACGCTCTACCAATACTGCGTACACCATGTGCACCATTATTATGTGTGTGCACACCGCACGCACCTTATTATGCGTATGCACATCGCGCAATGCTAAATTTAGCGCGCACACCCGCACACCAACATTTTCTGCGCGTTGCCAACTTTTAGCGCGCACACCCGCACGCTAACATTTTTCAGCGCAGTGCTGAAATTTAGTGCGCACACCCGCACACCAACATTTTTCCGCGCGGCACCAAAATTTAGCGCGCGCAGCAGCACGCCAATATTTTTCTGCACGCCGCCAAAATTTAGCGCGCGCACTAGCACGCAAATATCTTGCTGCGCAGTGCCGAATTTTTACATATCACAAGATTTTTACTATGCATCATGAATGTTTAGTGCGCTCACCTGCACACATTTATTTTTATGCGCATGAATTCCTCGTGAATTCCGCTGCAGAAATTGGGGCTTTTTCCTAACTTTTTCCCCAATTTACCATAGACATTCTGCAACCACAAAATTCGTTCAATTTCATCCCGATAACACCAGTTCAACCTTTGCAACAACAAACCGTTGTGGTTTGACATTTCTGAAATGAATTTTTCACATAATCAATTCACGAATTGAGAATTTTATTTACTAATCTCGCTCCATTTGTCATGGCTTCACTGTAACTTCAAATTCGACCAATTCCATGTCTGAATTTTCTATAACGGATATTAAACCAATAATATCTCACCACTTAGTCGAATTTCTCCATTTTCTCATGAATTTAACAATAGAAATTGGAGCTTTCCCCAATTCCGCGTCGTTGCTTCTAAAATTTACCATGGAGGCTCTGTGACTTGAAATTTGGCCACTTCGAAATCAATACTCTGTGAAATTTCACTTCAACTCAACTTGTTCGGCCCATCCAGGCTCAGTGTTGAAAACTGAAGCTCTGATACTATATTGTAACATCCCCGACCATCCACGTTGGGGCATGTTATGCCAAAGAACGCTTATGTTCTCTCATCAGAACATACTATAACATACCCAACACCCAACTGAGCTATGCCACATAAATTTTTCGAGCTGCATGCAATTAGAATACGTACACACAGAACTCTTGCGAAACATTATACATAAAACCTAAACAAACAAATATATTTTGTAAATGCACGGATTCATACTGAAATAAAAGTAAACATATACAAGCAATACCCATAAATATAAAGACAGTTATAACCACACATAAGATAAACCCATAAAAATACACACGTAAATAACAATGCAACATGTAATTTTATCACACAGTTGACACTTATCTTGGTAAGAATATCACCAATTGCGTGCAAACCTTCCACAAACCTCTCAGCCTTAGACCACACTGCTCATCACTCTCAGCAATGGGTCACCCCCGAGATGGGACTAAACTCCACCCGGATAAAGGGATTCCTAACCAGGCTAATGGATCATAGACAACATGAAAGACTATGTCACAGGTGCCAACTCAAAATAACAACCTCTATCATATTGTAACATCCCCGACCATCCACGCTGGTGCATGCTATGCCAGAGAACGCTTTCGTTGTCTCTGCGGAACATATTGTAACATACCCAACACCCAACTGATCTATGCCACATAAATTTTTCAAGTTGCATGCAATTAGAATACGTACACATAGAACTCTTGCAGAACATTATACATAAAATGTAAACAGACAAATATATTTCATAAATGCACAGATTTATACTGAAATAACAGTAAACATATACATGCAACATATGCAAGCAATACCCATAATTATAAAGACAGTTATAACCACACATAAGATAAACCCATAAAAATACACACGTAAATAACAATGCAACATGTAATTTTATCACACAATTGACACTTATCTTGGTAAGAATATCACCAACTGCGTGCAAACCTTCCATGAACTTCCCAGCCTTAGACCACACTGCTCATCACTCTCAGCAGTGGGTCACCCCCGAGTTGGGACTAAACTCCACCCAGGTAAAGGGATTCCTAACCAGGCTAATGGATAATAGACAAAAGGAAAGACTTTGTCACAGGTTCCAACTCAAACTAACAGCCTACAATCCCTCATTCCCCACATGCATGTCCCACCCCAGGAAGTGTGCCCCTTCTTTGCTCAACAACCCTTCGGCTGCCCCACTTCCTTTCCGGGCTTCAACAACAGGTCGGACAGGAAGTCTCAAAGCCCTGTAGCTGCAGTTTAACACCTTCAAGAAATCAATTCCCAGCAATTCTCTCACCCAGAGAGATTGCTCACGGGCCTGGCAACCCGCCTTTTCAATATCCCACGGGCCTGACAACCTGCCTCTTTAATATCCCACAGATCTGACAACCCACTTCTTCAATCCAGCTCCCAAGCTAACCAGCTACACAAACATGTATGGCTATGGATACAAGTCCAGGTATAGTGACATGAAGGTCCAGAGGATAGCTCAATGAGTGTCTGAATGATGATGGAGTGATTGACTGAATGATGGAAAGAATGCCCCAAATTGAACTAAGTCCCAACAATATGTATGCATGTCCCCAACTTGACACTTGTCATGTTGGGAGATACTTTGGTCCACTTGTCCCCAACTTTAGAACTTAGGATAAAATAATTATCCATACTTTATATTTTAGAGAATATTAATATAATATTCCTTTTTGGCTTAAGCTCCCTAGCTTAGCCCCTTTTCCTTACTTTTGTCCCCCACCCTTTCCCTAAATAGTGGGGTTTAGTCCCCCATACTCTTTTATCGTGGTCGGTCTGCGCGCAACGATGTATTTTATATTAATGTTGAGACATACACAAAAGTAGGCGCATTGGCCTTTAACATCTAGGCTCTTCGACCTAATAATCACAAAATTGGCTCACCAGCCTATAAAACACAACATATACACAAAGGCTCCCTGGCCTCAAAATTGTGCTCACTTAAGTTCATGCGTGTGGTATCCTGGAATGTGCACACTTCATCATTTTACTGCGCAGTACATGCGCGCACTATGCCATGAAAGGTGCATAAAAACATGATATCAAACAACTCACCAGCTTAAGTACATTTTCATTTACATTACAATTGGGTTCGTCCTAGGGATATTACAACGGGGATAGTCTTAAGATCACCAGATAACCTGACTACCCTTTTCTCATATAGACTTGAGTTCAATTGCACAAACAACGTTGCAGAGTACGAAGCTTTTATCCTAGGCATCAACCTGTCCATCGACATGAACATTAAAAACCTGCATGTTCTCTACAAGTCAATAGGAAATTCTTTACAAAAAACCCAAGGTTGAAACAATACAGGGATGTTGTTTGGGAGGCCATAAAAATTTTTGATCAATTTTCCATTGAGGCCATCCCTAGGGAACAAAATCACCTGGAAGATAATCTTGTCGTTTCCGCTTCAACCTTACAACTTTTTAAAGAAATTGGCCTCTACAAAGTAGTAGTAAATTTCAGATCCTCATTCCCTGACAACTTGGAACATTGGCAAGATTTTGATGATGACATCCAACTTCTTTGTTTTCTCCAAAATAAGGGTGAGTTCTCTTAAGCTCAAATAAACTTGTTGGTTGAGAGAGAGAATATCGAAATTATCGATGTGGTTGATGGACCCCTACCCAAAGGTATTGTTTCTTTAGAGAATATTTTTGATTGAAATGATATGTATAAAGGGAAACCTTCGAACAAAATCAATGACAAGATTGTTGAACTCAACATTGGAACCGAGGAATCCCCCAAATTGATTAAATTTGGTAAAGGAACAACAACTGACGAAAGGGAAAAATTGATTGTACTGATAAGATAATTTAAAGATGTCTTTGTATGGTCTTATGAAGATCTAAAGGCCTACTGGGAAGATGTGTTTGTGTGGTCTTATGAAGATCTACATGCCTACCGGGAAGATGTCATACAACATGTTATTCCCCTCATCGATGGTAAAAATCCTTTTAAAATAAAAACTCAGGCAAGTGAACCCAAAGGTTGCCCCACAAGTACAAAAGGAGTTACAAAATATGGTTGAGGCAGGAATAATCGAGCCTATCAAATATCCATCATGGGTATCTAATCCAATTATTGTAAGGAAGAAGACTGGCGAAATCAGAATATGTGTAGACTTCAGAAATTTAAACCAAGCTTCGCTTAAAGACAATTACCCTCTACCAAACATGGAATACCTTTTGCAAAGAGTCACAGGTGCAGAGATGATGTCCATGCTTGACGGTTTCTCAGAATATAATCAAGTTTTAGTAAAGAAGGATGATAAACTAAAGACTTCTTTTACTACCCCTTGGGGAACCTACAAGTATTTGAGAATGCCCTTTGGACCCACCAATGTTGGGGATACTTTTCAATGCACTATGGATTATGCTTTCAGATATCTAATCGAAAAAATTATAGAGATATATCAGGATGATCTAACCGCCATCTCTAAAAAGAGGGAACAACATGTCCAACTCCTGAGAACTATCTTCCAGAGATGTAGGGAATATGGAATTTCTATCAACCCTGAGAAATGGATTTTTGGTGTTGACAAGGGTAAGTTGTTGGACCATATCATTTCTAAATATGGAATCGCGATAGATCCTTCCAGGGTTGAAGCCATCAAGAAAATCCCTCTCCCAAAAGACAAGAAATCCTTGCAATCCTTCTTTGGCCAGATTAACTTTATCGGGAGATTCATTCCAAACTTCGTCTAAATTGTTAAGCCCTTAATAAGTTACTAAAGAAGGATGCTCATTTTCAATGGGAAAGTGAAGGTGAGTATTCCTTTCAACACATCAAAGAGGCAATAATTGTCGCACTAGTCTTGGTTAACCCAAATTTTTCCAAAGACTTCATCATTTTTTCTTTTGCTTCAAAAGACACTATCGTGGGGGTATTGTTGCAAAAGAATGATCAAGGGGACGAACAACTGATCGCTTTCATGAGAAAAAATCCCAGATATTCGGAATTGAATTACACCATTACGAAAAAACAAACTTACGCCCTAGTCAAGTCTCTCAAACACTTCCAAACTTATGTGGGATACAAAAAGATCAGAGCCTTTGTCCCCTACCTTGCTATAAAGGATGTTTTGTCACAACAAGGTTGCCTTGGATCAAGAGGGAAGTGGGTCTCGCAAATAAAGGAATATGATTTGGAGATCAAGCCAACCAAGATAATTAAAGGACAAGGGATGGAAAAAATGATGACAAAAAGCAATCAAGAGGCCATTGATGTAGGAGACAAGGAACAAGTCAACATTGTCGTAAGTGAGATTGAAGACAATAAATGGTATTCAAATATCATTTACTACTTGAAAAACCTCACATGCTCTGATCATATGGTAGAACATAAAAGAAGAGCCCTGAGACTCAAAGCTATGAAGTATTGCTTAACAGAGAATGGTTTCGGGTGGAGGAACCCTGATGGGGTAATCCTCATATGTGTTGATAAAGAGGAAGATGATAAGTTAATGATTGAACTTCATGCATGACATTGTGGAGGCCATTTTGCGACATGCACCACTGCCCATAAAATTATGAGAGCAGGATACTACTGGCCTACTATCTTCTCTGACACGCACGATATGTTAGAGCTTGTCAACCATGTCAATTTTTTACCAGCAAGCAATGCCTTCCTTCCCTCCCCCGTAAGCCAATGATTGTGGAAGCACCCTTTCAACAATGGGGATTGGATTTCATTGGTGGATTCAAAGATAACTCTAGTAACAGATATAGATGGATTTTGACCGCCACCGATTACTTCACCAGATGGGTGGAAGTTGTTCCGACAAAGAAAGCAAGAGAAGAAGTAGTGATGAAATTTCTCGAGGAAAAGATTATTACTAGATTTGGTGTCCTTGCTAAGATAACCACTGAAAATGCCAAATCCTTTAGCTCAATAATGCTCAATGAATTTTTCTTCAAGTATAGGATTGTTTTATCACATTATTCAAATTATCATCCTCAAGGGAATGGGTTAGCGAAATCCAGTAACAAGAACATTATGAACATTGTAAAAACGACTTTTGGAGAAAAGAAGAAGAGTTGGGATAGAAAAATTAAGTATGCCCTGTGGGCTGACCACATGAAAACCAAGAATTCCACCGGAAAGACTCCTTTTGAGTTGGTGTATAGGTTATAATCTCACTTACCTATAAATCTCCAAATTCCAGCATTACAAATAGCCTAACAATTCAATACGGATAAACAGGCATTGCAGGGACGAATCAATCAGCTCATGGAATTGGATCAAACTCGAAGAATGGCCTTCGATCAAATGGAAAAGAATCAAGAGAAAGTGAAAGGGACTTTTGATTAGAAGGCAAGATAAAGGAATTTCAAGGAAGGGGATCAAGTCTTGTCATGAGACAAAAGAAGAGAAAAACCTTAGATGCATCAAAATTTCGACAGTGTTTGGTTAGGCCCCTAAAAAATAGAGGAAATATATGGGCCAAACTCTTTCTACTTATCCACGACAGAAGGGAGGAGGATGCCAGTCCCAATAAATGGATCTATCCTCAAACATTATTTACAAAGTGGCGCATGAATTCTTCAGGGCCCATGCCCCAGGTAAGTAGGTAAGTCATCTTGCTTTCCCCTGCATTTGCATCTTGATTACTCATACTAGTTTAGATGCATTTCATTTTCATTTTTCTCTACTTGCATATTGATTTCATCCTTAGCTTAGATTTTTATTTTTATTTTTAAATGTCAATTTTATTTTTTTTAGATTAGTTTTCATTTTTGGATATATATATATATTTCTTTCCCCTACATTTTCATCTTGATTACTCATACTAGTTTAGATGCATTTCATTTTCATTTTGCTCTACTTGCATATTGATTTCATCCTTAGCTTAGATTTTATTTTTTATTTTTTTTAAATGTCAAATTTTTTATTTTATAAATTAGTTTTCATTTTTGGATATATATATATATATATATATGGATGATAGGTGATAGCAACACCCTATATGATCTCATCCTTTTATCTGAGTTTTTGGCAAGCACAGGTCTACCAGGAGATGTTGTGGTTCTCATGCACTCTACAACAAGCACATGTCACCAAGTAGGAGCCATATATTATCCCCATTTTGTGGATAACTAAGGAGATTATGTCTCGAGGCACTCAGTTTGCATACATGGAGTGTCGAGAGATTACATGACCAACAATATCCTTTTGCATAGATGGAGACCTTTCTCATGAAAAATGGTCGCAGATTTCCAAATGGAATCCACCACATAAGATGGCTTCTGGAAGGCAGTGGGCCTTGCTCCATGAGGTACAAGTCAATATTATGGTGAACATCATTTCAATATTTAATCCATTTGAGTATGATTTATCTTAGATTGCTTTAGATTTCATGATATACGCTTGGACATTATGCCTTTTTCCATGCTTAACCTTGGTGGTTGACATTGTGCCCTAGTAAGTGGTCTTCCTTGGGTATGGGTTTGCTACTAGTAACTACCTTGAAGATCCATCGTACCATTCTCGACCATACTTACCACTTTCCATCACTATCTCCCCCCACCCCCCCCATTTCCTTATCTCTCCTTATCTCTTGGGATTTTAGGGTGTATTGATCCAAGAAGGGGTTGTCCCTCATTCTATGGGAAGAAGGGGCTAAAGGCCCGGAGGGATTGATGTTGGGTAAAATATAAAATCCTATGTATGAACGTTATAGATTCTTCGCCTAGGGATCACCCAAGAAAGAAATGAAATGCTTATCTTTGAGAAAAAGGGGGACCCATAATAAAATATGATTAAGAATGATTAAAAGGTTGATTGGAGGATAGGAGGTCTCATCACAAGCCGACCTATCATGTCCATGAATATATAGTCTTATGACATTACCATCATCTGGTCACCAAGCCAGGGTAATGTCTCTCAGTTGCATGGCTGAGAGAAAGGGGGTCTCATCACAAGTCAACCTTCGCATTTCCACTAGGTGTTTGTGGGTGACATTGCCATTATCTGGACAACACGCCAGAGTAGTGGCCTTCAAACTTTCCTTAAAATTATGAAATAATGAAAGAATGGAAAATAATGGGCTTGGAAAAAGTGCATTGTGGATGAAGGTACCACACACCCTCTACAAAGGCACCCATGAACGAGACACTACGACCTCTTGTATGTCATGAGCCCTATGCTCATTGAGTCTTGACCCTAACCACCTCACCCACTTTACATGGATTAGAGAGGGATTTCTTGGAAACTCTCCTTGACCTAGGGAAAGATCTACCAAATAGGACACCTTGTCGACCCTCCCATATTCAAGCTTGACAAGTCACATAATGTTTTTGAGAACTTAATTATTTGATATAGTGATATAGTGACATATATATATATA
>SNQJ01S0055970.1:53668-74006 GCA_010110895.2 Picea sitchensis
ATATATATATATATATATAACAACTTCCAAGATAGAGTATGCAATATTGACCTCTTTTAGACACTAGACAAAGTTAGATTGCTATGGTTGTTGCAAATTGTAGTAGTATACCAGTCTTATAAAAACAAAAATTAATTTGTAATAACAACAATAATAAGTGCTCAAAAACACCATAATTGACCATGAAATTTAAGCATACATCCAATAGAACTTTATGCAATTGTTGAAGGTAATTTTCGAGTGAGTTAAGCCACCAATAGATTAGTGTATGCAAAAAATTGATGTAATTCAGATGGTTGTAGCAAACCTTTTACAACAACAACAAGCTATTTAGTGAGTTTGCACAAGTTAGTGTTGGTATAGTTAGTAGAAAGCTTGAGAGGGTTGAGAGAGTGATTTCATAAATCAATTAAAATGCAACCAAGTTTGAAGGTTAATCTACTTGAAACCAAGAGGTAGGATCTAACCCCTAAGGTGCAAGCACATTTGGGCCTTAGGTCTTAGATCTTGAGGAGAAGACTTCTAGGGTGCAAGCACATTTGGGCCCTAGAAGTTGTTCCTCCCTTCTTGTAGCTTCAACTAGATCAAAGATAAAATGTCTAGGGCTAAAATCCTAAAGTGATAGCACTTTATAGCTTTAAGGTTCTAACCCTAGCAAGGACAATTAACCAATTCTAGACAAATATAACCTTGTGAGAGGAAGAAGTTGTTCCTCTCTTAGGGTTTCACCAAACAAGACTTCTCGCAATAAAATAACAATTTCACCATAAACATTAATAGCATGAACAATAATTGTAGAAGAAATTTACTTTCTTCATCCAAGAAACCAAGAGAATGAAACCCTAATTGCATAACTATCCATCCAAAATCAACAAATCCATTTGCAAGAGACCATTCAGAGCAAAGCACATGAGAGAGAAGAGCCAGTTACCCATAAAGGGAGAAAATTCCAGATGTGTTGCCCACAAAGGCGAGTAAAAGATGATGATGAAAATGAAAGTGAGGGTAGCCTTCTTATATGAGTCTACCCTAACACATTTGTCCACATAAAATTTCAACAACAAATTAGAACTGGTGATGACCCCTCATTTAACCCTTTAGAAAATGATAAAGTGTAAAATTAAATTAAAATATCCCACTCGTGTGAGACGTCAAGGCTAGGTAGGGTGACATCAAGCCACTAAAGGCTAAGGTAGGGCCTCCAAATTCCACATGGTATCTTCCAAGGTGAAGCAATGTGAAGTGAGGCATCTCTTCACCCAAGGTTATGCCAAATCATCTCTGATACCCATCCATCCATCAAACCTTAACAATGTCAAACCCTAGAAGGAAACATCAAGGTCAAGAGGGTGATGTTAAGGGCCTTTAAGTGTTGCATCCAAGGAGAGGAGGGATGTATCTCATCTATGGATAATGTATGAGACATTTTTGTTGCAACGTCCTCCATCCTGTGTGTAAATAGGACCTAGGGTACTATTTCCACCATGTGGGGCTTCCATCCCACCTGTGTGCCATCATGATTAGATATGCTCAAACCAAGCCAATTTGTCCTTCATCCAAGATTCTAAGGATGTGAGAACCAATATCTAAGGGTGGTGAGTCATTGGGAGACCTACTACATCACACGTTCCAAAGTCCTGCAAAAGGGATTAACATCTTGAGGACAAGCCTAGGATGTCCCTCAAAGAACCATGTCAAGGCCATTCAAAACAATTCAAAGTATAAAACATGGTTAGCCAAAGTTCACAAGGAACATTAGTCCTTGAAACATGCAAAGTAAGTTGTAGCTTAAGATATAAGCCACCTAAGACAATTTACCTTAGTATCCCCTTCAAACATCACACCATCCCAAAACCCCATGTGAGTTGCCAAGTTTAAGTATGGGAGGGACTTCATCCAACCCTATTAGGAGTTCTACCTAGAAAAGAAATAAAATAACCCAGGTAGAGGGATAGGTCCTGAGAGTGACAAGGGAAAGTAAAAACCCTTCAAAAGTAAGTGTGATAGTGATATGGTTATAAGGCTTACTTCATGGCTCGTGGTGTCATTGAGTCCATTTCTACAAGTGCTTTTGTGGAGGGTGTGCTTGCTCTTGAACTACCCCATATTTACGTGTTATTTTTCCCAAACCCATTTATCAGCCATCTTTCTAGTCCACTTTATTATATTTGCAGGCCCCCTTTATAGGGTTTCAAGTTGTAGCATTGCTATTTGGGACCAGGGTGGGCACTGAAAGAGAAGAGATCAAGTTTGGACCAACTTTTGTTAGTCCCTTTTGCTATCATTCCTTTCTTTCTTTAGCATCAGTTTCTTATTCTTTTAATAGCAATTGCAATCAACCTTTGGGCCTCCAACCCCTCTTTTCATGAGAGAATGGACCATGATCCATTTTCTAAGTTTAGTACACTATGAGAGGCTCCAAGATGGAAAGTGTGGTGGGGAATGGAACGTTGCCCTTATGAGCCCCCCCCATTAGTACCCCTTTTCCCTAGGCGGTGACAACATGGGATTAGGGCACAAAAGCTAACCACCAAGGTGAAACAAGGAAACTAACACAATTTTCCAAACCATTGATTCATTATCCAACTCCAACCAAAGATCCTCATCCACATGCCCGACAAATTAAGCAAAACACTTTGCATAAAAGAAGGACTAACATACGTCATGGTGACAATGGCTTACCATCTCCCATACTTTAGGTTGCTTAAATGTGATGAGCCTTGATTGACTTGTAGCTATAAAGGTGAATGAGGGGGGTTGTTGAGCTGCCATCTGTGAAATGTTGATCATCATCATGATCGAGATCAAGTTCTCCATTACGGGCCATGAGACATGATCTCCTCTAATCGACCCTAGACATGGGGTAAAAATTCTTATTTATCCTTTTCTGATATATTCTCCTTAATTCCTTAATCTTAACTATCCTTTCTCTTTTTGCTAACATTATTCTTCATATATATTATATACCACTATGATACTATATATTAATGATACTATATTGTAATACTTTATAATATCACCATATAGTAATACTATATATTAATTCTAGTTTATAATACTAGTTCTTAGTTTTAGTTTTGTATTGAATAATATAACTTTCATAGGTTTATTATATTTAGTAATTTAGGTTTTACTTACTGTACATTTAGCATATTGGCTTATTACTCATTATATAGTAAGTTTATATTATATAACATATATATTGAGTATACATAAATATATATTATATACATTATACATAAATATATATTATACTATATTATATATTATATAGTAGCATATATTTAAAATATATCTTTAGCATATTGGGTTATTACTCATTATATATAGTTAGTTTATATTATATAACATATACTATATATATTGAGTATACATAAATATATATTATACTATCTATATTTAGTATATAGTAGAATATATTTAGGATATATCTTTAGCATATTGGGTTATTACATTCATTATATAGTTAGCTTATAAACTTGAGTATACATAAATATATATTATACTATCTATATTTAGTATATAGTAGAATATATTTAGGATATATCTTTAGCATATTGGGTTATTACATTCATTATATAGTTAGCTTATAAACTTACTCATTATATAGTAAGTTTATATTATATAACATATATATTGAGTATACATATAAATATATATTATACATAAATATTATACATAAATATATATTATACTATATTATATAGTAGCATATATTTAAAATATATATCTTAAACTTACTCATTATATAGTAAGTTTATATTATATAACATATATATTGAGTATACATAAATATATATTATATACATTATACATAAATATATATTATACTATATTATATAGTAGCATATATTTAAAATATATATCTTTAGCATATTGGGTTATTACCTCCTGGACCTGCTCAGACAAAGATGTCAACTAATATTGGAACTGCATTAATCCGGGTGCCAAACCTGGAATAGATGCTTCTGCCAACCCACTAATATACTCTAGCCGCATTGTAAACTCTAGTGCTTCCCACTGCATGGTCAACCGTTGTTGCAGTAACAACATCCGTAGATGAGGTAGTAGTCCCCCGATGAACCATTCCTTGTGTTGTACCTTCTGAATAGTGTAACTCAACCATCTCATCAGAGCTCGAAACTGCTGGTCATACTCCCAGATGGTTTCTCCCATCTTTTTCTTTATCTCTTTTAGCTTGGCAATGATCTGTTGTTCTTATTTTAGCTTCTAGAACTCTTTTACGAAGTCGACCCGCAGCTAAACCATCGTTACTCCGTGTAAGGCAGGAGCACTCTTCTTACACTTCATGTACCACTATAGTGCCCTACCTCACAGTGTCATTTGAAACTATACCAATCGGGTTGCATCTATGGTCCTCCATGCATTCCAGATTACGTCGTAGAGGAACCTCATTATATATAGTTAGTTTATATTATATAACATATACTATATAGATTGAGTATACATGAATATATATTATACTATCTATATTTAGTATATAGTAGAATATATTTAGGATATATCTTTAGCATATTGGGTTATTACATTCATTATATAGTTACCTTTATATTATATAGCATATATTATATATATTTAGTATATATATGATAACATATATATTGAGTATACATAAATATATATTATATACATTATACATAAATATATATTATATACATTATACATAAATATATATTATACTATATTATATAGTAGCATATATTTAAAATATATATCTTTATTATATTGGGTTATTACTCATTATATATAGTTAGTTTATATTATATAACATATACTATATATATTGAGTATACATGAATATATATTATACTATCTATATTTAGTATATAGTAGAATATATTTAGGATATATCTTTAGCATATTGGGTTATTACATTCATTATATAGTTACCTTTATATTATATAGCATATATTATATATATTTAGTATATATATGATAATTGTCTCTATGTGTAGCTGATTTGTCTCCTCCCTGTGGAATCTCTTGGGACTGATTGTCGGATGTTATGCCCTAACCCTTCACTGCCTTTCTGAAAAAGCCAGTCCCAGAGGTGCAAGCTAGGCTTTCTCCAAGTCCAGAACAACCAAGTTGTTGGGGAAATATGCATCCAGACTTGAGAAAAGAAATGTATCTACACCTACCAATGTAGATACACCTACCTACCTATTTTCTCAAGCAATCCCAAACAAGCGATGCCAGCTATAAAGCGCTTGTTATAGAAGACTTCAGAGTTCGTCCAATTTTCGGAGAATTGCTCCAAACCAACAAATAAGACTAGGTTCATAGAAACAAATATACCATAAAAAACTGACCCTCACCCCAAGCAATCGAACGAACAAAGAAAGCGAAGTCGCGTAGGGGCAATATTTCCCTCTTACCATCCAACTGCTCCTACGACGAATGTGAACTATCGAACGAAAAAAGCGAGTTGGGATTTCCTTAAGCCAATTTAGTCTAGTGCCTTCATGCAATGGCCTCCTTACCTCAGAACGAATGTAAAGTATATATTTAGTATAATGGGTTATTACTCATTACATAGTTTAGTTTATATTATACAACATTTAGCATATAGTATAATTTACTATTTATAGTATATTCATCATAAATTTTTGTTTATAATTCATTACGCTGTAATATAATATATATATATATATATATATATATAATCATTTAATCTATATAGATTATCATTTAATCTATAGTGTTTTTATTTTTAGGTTTTGTAGGGTTTATGATAACAACAATATGCTTTGTTTATGTATATTTTTTTTTAGTCTTTAGTTTTTAATAAGTCGATTTATCCGGTTACGATATTTCCTGCATATTTTTATATTTATAGCATAGTTTTTCAACCCTCGTCATCGATTAATTGTCTTTATTATGAATCTAGGTAAGGATTTGAAACGTCGATCAATATGAACTCTATTGTGGAAAATTCGGAAGAAATTAACTCTAAAATCTCACACCAAAAAATTTAAAAACAGTGAAAGAGTACATGTTATACTGGCTCTATAGTTATTTCTCTTCTTTATGTTCTCCTCCTTCTATGTGTGTATGTTTTTGTATAGTACTACCTGTATAATATGGGTTGACACTGCATTATTGGTAACTAAATTAACTATGCAATCCCTCAAGTTACACATTGGTTATGTTACATGTAGTATTGATTTGGGACTTGAATCAGATAATGGATGCATATTGTTATCCCCATTTTGTGGGATAACTAAGGAGATGATGTATCGAGGCCCCTAGGTTGCAGATATGGAGTGTCGAGAGACCACGTGACTAGTAGTGTCCACTTGCACATACAAAAGCTCGCTCTATCACCACATTTTGATCCATTGTCAGCGCATCCACCACACCAAATAGCTTTTGAAAGGCAGATGGGTCTTGCTCCATGATGTACAATTCAGGTATTGTGGCAGGTAATCACCCTAATATTTAAGGCCTTTAAACATGTTGTATTTAAGCTGCTTTTGATTATAGAACACATGCCTGGACATTATCCTTTTGACCGTGTTTCACCTTGGTGAGTGTCATAAATTTCCTAGTAAGTGGCCAACCTTTAGGGAAGCTTTATGATTGGAGGTCCCTTGAGGGGTTATTGTATCACTCCTTACCATACTTACCACCTTCCGTTCATTACACTCACATCATATTCTCTTCTTCTAGGCCGTTTGACTTTAGTGACCCAAGTAGGCCATGTACCTCATTTCATGGGAAGAAGGGGTTGAAGGCCGAGAGAGATTAGTGTTGGATAAAAAGATAAAAGCCTAAATATAGACCTTCCAAATGCTTCGCCTAAGGATCCACAAGAAAGCAATGAAACACTTATCTATAAGAAATAGGGACCTACAAAAATAAATGATAGTGAATGCTTAAGGGGTTAGTTGGAGGATGGGAGGTCTCATAACGAGACGACCTATCATGGTCATGGGTATTTAGCGGTATGACATTACCATCATCTGGTCACCAAGCCAGGGTAGTGGTTCTTAGTTACACAACTGAGAGAAAGGGGGTCTCATCATGAGTGAGCCTTCTCATTTTCGCCAGGTATTTGTGAATGACACTGTAGTTATATGGACACCAATCCAGGATAGTGGCCTTCAAATTGTTCCTTAAAACATGAAATAAATATAAGAAGAAAGAATGGTGAGAACATGGGCTTGGAAAAAGTGCATCGCAAACGAAGGTGCCACACACTCTCTACAAATGCACCCATAAATGAGATAATATGAGCCCTTGTATGTCATGAAACTCATTGACCTATGAAGTCTAAATCCCTTTCCACCTCATCATCTATTACATAACCTTGAAAGACCATCCTTGGGAGCATCCTCTACTTCAAGGTTTTGGCCTACCCAATAGGACTTTTATGACACCCTTCCCATACTTAAACTTGGTCAATTGTATAGGGTCTTTGAGCATTTTTTTAATTTGATGAGGTAGTCTTGATGCACATGCTTAGATGCCTAGTTTATTAGATGTGGTTTACACTTGTCATGATATCTTTGGCTTGAGATATTTGGAGGGCATACCCTTTTGTTTTGCAGGACCTTGTTGGTGGACAGTTTTCGAGGAACAATCCTAGCATGGGCTTCCATGGGGATTGGAGCACACAGGTTGGATTCCAAGGGCCACATTTCGGATCACGATGACTTGACTTTGGAGTACTAGAAGACATCATGGATGACCTTACCTAGCCTCTAGTACCCAAACGACTTGCCTAGGAGAGGCAAAACGTCACTTTTGGAGGGTTGACGTCATGCTTGAGGGGGTTTGGTGGTGTAGAGGTGTTTTTCATTGGCACATGGGACGTTTTGAAGGAAGGAAGGCTTTGAAACATAAAGAATAAGCTTGGAGAGATGACAAGTGGCGTTTGGTGGCCTTTCCATGCTTCCCCAACTCCAACAACTTGCTCCTAGTGCCAAAATGTCTCCCTAAAGGGGTGACGTCATCTTGTTTTAGGGTTTCTAATGTGTTAAAGTAAAAATTAAATATTATAATTTGGTTCAAGGGGTAAGATAAGGGTTGTTGACCTCTTATCTTATGTTTTACCCTTGCTAAGTGGACAAATTATGTTTTAAGACTTTTGTATAAATAGAGATCATGTCAATCTCATTTCATAACATAGCTCTCCCATGTGGCGAAGGATACTTGGCTGAATTTTTTTCCCTACTTGGGCATTTTCGGTATCTCTCTCTGAAACGTGACACCTACCTCGGGAAATGTGACACCCACCTCGAGAAACGTGACACCTACTTCAGGAAACGTGTCATGTATTTAGGTGGTTTTTTGGCACATGGTTTTTTGCCGATGGTTTTCTATTTCCGATTAAGGAGTTAGGGTTTTGGACTAATCCAGTTCATTGGGTTAGGGTTTTGGATGTCGTTGGCTCCTATATGTATATTGTATTGTAAACAATGTAACAATATGAATGAATATAGAATATGTTGGTTTTCCCGGTTTGGGTTTCCACGGGAAAAATCTCTGTGTAATGTTTGTATTTGCCATTGTATCTTTTCTGAATATCTGTTTGCAGTAGATATTGTAAAAGGTTAGGATTTACACATTCACCCAATTTTTAAAGGCACTAATTTGAAATTTTGCATTGGAGAAATAAATTGTTTGCCTTGGTAAACATGTTTTGGTGAGATATCATTCTTGTTCAAGTTGGAATCTTTTGTGGATTCTTTGAGGTTGCTAAAGGCTCTAGGGTTTCCTAGGTCACTTAGTATTATTGAATCTATAACA
Organism: Picea sitchensis; assembly: GCA_010110895.2. Taxonomy (NCBI): domain Eukaryota; kingdom Viridiplantae; phylum Streptophyta; class Pinopsida; order Pinales; family Pinaceae; genus Picea; species Picea sitchensis. The sequence continues at coordinate 62,444 of SNQJ01S0055970.1, forward strand.
ACTTAAAATCTACAGCCATTAGGGATCCAACAACACATCTTATTTACTTGACTTTAACTTGCATTTTGACCATGGAAATTTGTTGGTAACCCATTATTTTCATTGTGCTGCTAATTCATAAAATTTTGGTTGGATTACTTTCTTAATTTCATGGTTAAAAAATTTTGTTGTAGAAAATCATTGCTACAACCACTTGGATGTCATAAATATATTCTGAAAACTTATCATAACTGTTAGCACTGAGAGTCACACCTAGACTGTTGTAAGTGCAAGCCCAATACCCATCAAAATATAAATGGAATAAATGGTTTGAGTAGGTGGATCAAAAATACTAGGAAAGAAAGGGAGAGGGCAACAAAATGTCTGCAGAGGCATTCCATTGAGCATGGAGTCATAACATCCTACGAATCGAAGGAAATCAAACTGTATATCAAACAAAGAGTTATATAATGTTGAGTAGAAGCATGGTGAATATGAAAAAATGAAGAACATCCATTATACAGAGATCCTTTCTACAATAGATAAATATTTTCTTAAACAATGAACAATGATTTAATGGGCAAGCTACAACAAATCCTATGTTGTTCATGAATCCACCAATCAATGGCATTTATGATCCTCATAACCTGCAATATGTTCAAGCAATAACATAACAAAGAAGTGGGAAAACAAATAAGACAAGTTGATAACAACTCTCATGAATCTTTAATGACAGAAAATGCCATTACAAATAGGCCCTCAGGCTTACAAATGAGCAACTAAAACTGCTCCTCCAACTCTCTCCTCTCTTGGCTCATGAATCCAACCATTTTCTCATCAAAAACCATTTTATTTATAATGAATAATCTCTATCTACCCTAAGAAGGTATAAACCAAGGAGTTACATAGGATCCTCCTAATATTCCAACAAAATCCTAACAAATTCCTATTTTTTGGGATTTTGTCTATGATGGTAAATGCCTTTTGAAACAGGTCATCCTGATTCATCTGGAGATGGAACACATGTCTCTCATGTCAAACAAAATCCTAGGAGACCATTTGAACCTTCCTTGACAGGTGGGAACCTCCCAACAAGGTGAACATCCAAACAATAACTGTTACAAGAAATTCTGTAGCGTCGTTGTAAAACAATTATGCACATTCTGTAGCGCCCTTTGTGTGTCTGGCTAGGTGATTTTGTAGCGCCTTTTATGTGTCTAATATATCTCTAACCACAAAACTTTTTGCAAAACTGAGAGAGGTTTTTGTTATTTGGTATGTGGTTAACAAAAACCTCCTCCAGTTTTCAAAAATACCTTCTCATTTTTTCATAATCCAAGTTTTAAGTTAGTCGCTCAAAAATTGCAGAAGCGCAGCGTGCTCTCAGCAGAAACGCATTGTGGTATTTGAGAGGGTGTTTGGAGGCCTTCCAATAGGATTTTTTGGATGAAAGAGATATGGTTAGAAAGATTATAATTTATTATACACAATGGAATCATCACTTACTACAAACGGCTTCTCAAAACCCCTGAAAATTGAGTTGAAGTCAACCTGTCCAAAAGTACAGGAACCCTCCTATAGCAATTGTATTTTGGGAGATTATCTCAAATTATAATATAATATTATGTGTTAACATCTGGCTCCACAGGGGATGGTATGCTCCCTGTGAGTTTCCAAGGACATGCAGTTCCAGTTGCCTTGTCCATTGGTCTATGGACTCAACTGTGAAACCAATCTCTGAACACTATAAAAAACTGCCACTTATTCAAGAAATCTAACTGATATATCTATTGCAAACTGAAGGAAAGTAACTGCTCGGAAAGCGACCTTATTTCCTATGCTACCCTACCTCTAACCAAATCTGCAACTTGGTCAAGTAAAGGCAAACTTCCATAACAACCACTCATATAGTTTCAAAACTAAAATGATATTGTCCATACCACTAATCAAATGGTAATGTCTGAAATATAACAACAATAATAAAAATTCCTTAAGGAAACAAAACTCACCTGGAACTCCTGGTGAATAAATGTAATCTGAAATGTTCTGATAAGCTGAAAAATAAGACCCCAACAAGGCTGCAAATGAATCCTTGAAACCAAGATAAAAAATATGTTGATCGACAGAAAACAATTGTTCATCCATGACTACATCTTTGCTTGAAAACTGATAACCCTCTAGTCTACTGGTGATCAAATTTTGGTCATCGGTCGTAACAACTTTCTCTTCAGAATTATGATCACAAGATGATGATAAAACATGGTTTAAAGCATACTAATCATTATGAGCTAGAAACATGTAATTACCCATGCAATCATCAATTACCTCATGATCAAAATGGTTTGAAAATTGATCATGAACTTGCCATGCATACTTGTCCATTGAAACATCTGCCAACACTGAAGAATTTTGATCCGAATCTGAAATATACTTACATCCTTGTTATTGTTCCAAATCTGCTTCATACTCGTTTCCTTCATGCTCAAAACCTGAAACATACTGACAATTCCCTTGCTCATGTGCATGCAGATTTTCAAAGTAAGTTGGATCTCAAACTCTCTTGGAAGCACAGATGTTCTCCTCAATTTCTTGGGCGTCTTCAAATAAGCATGCTAAGGATGAAGACTTCCTTTCTAACAGGATAACGACAAACTCTGAATGTTGATCCATAACGTAGTATACCATGGCAACAGTCTTTGTAGGCCGGATCTCCAAAGGCATGTCATGATAAATGCTATAGAACCTTCTATTGAAGACAAATAAGACTTCATCTTCCTCTCTCCTCAAGGCATAAAAATCAGCGAGGTACAAATCAAGAGAATTTTTCTCACCCCAATGCTTGAGAAAAGTATAGGACAATTCGATCCAAGAACCAATGGAATCGACTCTCAAACTCTTAAACCATATTGCAACATATCTAAACAAATATTTGGAGAACAACCACGTAGCAACATCATCATGAACTATCTCAAACTGATCAACAAAATTTTCAAAGGCCCCCAAATACCTCTCAACTGTAACATGATCCTCTCTAGAAAAACGGGGAAGGTACTCAAGGAAATCAAAAGGATAGGGATGAAGGATTATGGCAGCTTTAAAGGCTTGAACATCTTTATCCTAAATCTAGTTTGAAAAGCAGTGGGATGAACATGAGGATTAACAAGTTGATGGAAAGGCTCGATAATAACCGAACATAATGATATTTGAGAAGGCTTTGAATCACTTTTATCATTCTCATGGTCACGAGGCTAAGTATGTTTGGGAGGGATAGAGATATACACCTCGTTCTTCTCAATAGGATGAAATGAAGTTTCAGGACCAACCTCAACAACACAAGCAGGATGCAAATTTTCTTCTAACACGGATGGATATATAAAACAATGTTGATGCTCATCTGAATAAACACAGCACAAGATGATCCTCTTTATATGTGAAGGGAAAAGCAAAAAAGAGCTGATAAAGAACAACAAAAGTTCATGAAGAAAGCTCATAAGCTGATACCTGATCATCCCCTTTCCTATGGTCATCTTTCTGTCAACAGGATCCTCCCCAGTGGAGTCTTTGATTGTGGAGTCGCCAGGTAGATGATTATAGTAATTTTTTTGTATCCCTCTCTTGTCTACCATTAAGAGTTGGATCTATGTCGTTCTCCCAGGGAAGGTAGCTTCACACTTCGTTCCCCGACAACGACACCATTAATGTTAGCACTGATCGTCACACTTAGACTGTTGTAAGTGCAAGACCAATACCCATTAGAATATAAATGGGTTAAATGGTTTGAGTATGTGGATCAACAAGACTAGGAAGGAAAGGGTGAGGGAAAGAAAATGTTTGTAGAGGCGTTCCATTGGGCATGGACTCATAACATCCTACAAATCGAAGGCAATCAAACTGGACATCAGACAAAGAGATATATAATGATGACTAGAAGCATGGTGAATATGACAAAAGGAATAACATCCATTATACAGAGATCCTTTCTGCAATAGATAAAGATGTTCTTAAACAATGAACAATGATTTAATGGGCAAGCTACAACAGATCCTTTGTTGTTCATGAATCCATCAATCAATGGCAGTTATGATCCTCAAAACCTGCAATATGTTCAAGCAATAAGATAACAAATAAGTGGGAAAACAAAGAAGATAATATTATAACATCTCTCATGAATCTTTAATGGCAGAAAATGTCATTACAAACAGGCCCTTGGGCTTACAAATGAGCAACTAAAACTGCTCCTCCAACTCTCTCCTCTCTTGGCTCATGAATCCAACCATTTTCTCATCAAAAAAACTTTTATTTATAGTGAATATTCTCTATCTACCCTAATGAGGTCGAAACCAAGGAGTTACATAGGATCCTCCTCCATTTAGGAGTCTTGTTACAAAAGATTCTAACAAAAGCCTAACAAATTCCTATTTTTTTTTCGGATTTTGCCTATGATGATAAATTCCTTTTGAAACAGGTCATCCTGATTGATCTGGAGATGGAACACATGTCTCTCATGTCCAAAAAACTCCTAGGAGACCATTCGAACCTTACTTGACAAGGCGAATATCCAAACAGTAACCACTACAAGGAATTCCATAGCACCGTTGTAAAACAATTTTGCACATTTCGTAGCACCCTTTATGTGTCTGGCTAGTTGATTCCGTAGTGCTTTTTATGTGTCTAATATCTATCTAAACATAACATGTTTTGCAAAAATGAGAGAGTTTTTTGTTATTTGGTATGTGATGAACAAAAACCTCCTCCAGTTTTCAAAAATACCTCCTCATTTTTTCATAATCCAAGTTTTAAGTTAGTCACTCAAAAATTGCAGAAGTGCGGCGTGCTCTCAACAGAAACGCAGTGTGGCCTTTGAGAAGGTGTTTTGAGGCCTTCCTAGAGGATTTTTGGGCTGAAAGAGATATGGTTGGAAATCTTATGATGTCTGCTACACAATGGAATCATTACGTACTGCAAACGGCTTCTCAAAACCCCTAAAAAACTGACTTGAACTCAATTTGTCCAAAAGTACAGGAACCCTCCTATAGCAATTGTATTTTGGGAGATTAGCTCAAATTATAATATAATATTATGTGTTAACAATAAAAACCACCTAATACCACTAAAGTTGTGCTAAAGTGTTGAGAACTTATCTACATGTCTTATGTTATATACTTCAACTAATGTTTGATGATTTAAGTGTTTAAATATGAAGTAGTTACTTGATTTCATTGATGATATATATTTTTGTTTACTGTTGCAATTAGGGACAACAAGATTAAATTGCTTGTCTACCTAACATATACTGCATACAATTATTTTTTCTTGTGTATTGGGTAGGTACAAACACTATCAGCAGGTACCCAAGGACTTGACAACCTTAAACCTCTCCCAAGTCTCATTCTCAAGCCTTCTCCCATCTAGTAACTTGATTTATAGGGGATTTCATTCATACATCTCATTTTCTATCTCTTTTCCCCCCTAGGGTCACTGAGATTCCCCCCTTGAGGTGATTTTATCATATTTAAAGTGACTAGAATATCTTCCTAAGGTGACAGTGGGTAGGTGTTCTCAAAGTTGTCGTCATTTTGGTGGTTGGGTCAGGATTTACCAAACATACAACTTGTGCGATAACATTTTGGTGTCGTTGCCGAGGAGGATTTTGAATCCTTTTCTGAACCCTAATGACACTTTGGAAATCTATCCCAAAGCCTTTCCCTAGATTTTCTAGTGACTCCACCTAAATGAATTTCCCTTTCCACCCTTGATGAGCTCTTCTTGAAGTTCAACTGACGACTCTGCCTTCCAAGAACCCACCTTATCCCTTTCCCTCCTTTTATGAGCCTTGAGTTCATCTAGTGACTCCACTGAGGTATTACCCTAAGTAATGGAACCATGGCCTCACGGGACTTACCATGGGCATTCCATAAGGTTTATCCCTCTTTTGATGTTCAGGATATTCCTGGATATCCAAACCATTTCCCAACGGAATGGAGGGAAAACTGCCCCAAGTTTAATGGTGACCCAACCCTAGCAGTCACCCATACCGTCAATTATATGAAGTATGCCTCAAGTCTGAATGTATTGCTTGAAGATGTACTAATGAAATTTTTTGTATCTTCTCTAGAAACAAGTCAAAGGAATTTGCTTGCACACTCATGTGATCCAAAAATTATCTGGTCTTCTATAAAGATTGTTGAGGAATTTCTCAGGCATTGTAGGCCAGCCACTAAGGATTTGTCTGGTGCTTCTCAAGAACTTGAAGACACTCTATGCAGATAAGGTTTTGCAATGGATGGTGTGATGACAGTTGAAGAATGTGAAATTAAAGAAGAATATCACCCGCCACTTGCAAAGGAAACACTTAAAGAATACATTGATGATGAAATTTGTCGAGAAGATCTTGATGATGAAGACCCAGAAGAGACATTGATGTCCATTATCCCGCTGGATGAAGATGATATAATTCAACCTTTATCTCCTCTTGTATGTGAAGTTGAATAGGAAAACAATCTTAATAATGAATGTTTTGAAGATCCAATTGAAGCCACCCCAACCACTCTTCTTCCCGCACACAAGGAAATGGTCAATTTCATTCATACATATGATCTTATGAAGGAGCCCCTAGAGGTGGTTGATGAGCATATAGACAATTTCATACGTATTGGGAGGCATAGATGGGACATGAGTTGTTTTATTTTTTACGGAGATCTCGTCTACAACATTGAAGGCTGTGACTCTCAGATAAATGATACAAGCATCTTTTCAGAGGATTTATTTTTACAGATGGATGGTCCATATATTTGGCAGCCTGATGATGATATTGTCATAGACTTATTCCATCCTATTGAAGATAACTTGTCACAATTTACTCATGGTGACTCTCAGCTATACCTTCATAATTGTGATGATTACTTTTCCAGTGACCTGGTCCTATTCTATGAATATTTCCAACCACTTTTGCACTCAGATGGACACCAGATCATGGTCAGCTTAGACAAATCTGGGGCTCACCCTACCAAATGGAAGTGTTATCACATTGAGACCTTGGGCATAGATTTACAGATAAATAAGAAGCAACGTGTTCTGAGTATGGAAGAAGATTTTTTCTCTAGACCCAAGGCGGTCCCTTACATCATATATTCCACTTTGGGAAGCCATGCAGTATTCTTCTGATCTCTCATCTCCTATTAGTCTTCAATGAGTAGTGGATATTTGTGTGTGAATGAAGATGAACCATCGTTTATACACGATATCTCTCTTCAAAGATGGGTTGATCGAGCTTGTGGCTATCACTTCAGGCAAGATTCCTTGGATGATCAGAGTTACGGATATTCTCTCCAACATGATTTTCTCCCTCCCACCCATCTCCATGAGTTTCATTATGTGATTGATTATATATTCATTTATTCTCATGATCATTACATGCTTGACTTATCTTTGTTGTTTTACATAATCAAGCATAGGGGGAGATACTTTGATGAGATGATCAATTGGTTTCACTGGTTGTATAACTTCACCTGACATCACCTATCGCTTGATCTTCAAGGCCCCAAGGCCCCCGGTAATTTGGTAGGTCATCTTGCTTTCCTTGCATTTTCATATTGATTGCCCATGATAGTTTAGATGCATTTCATATTTCAGTTTTATCTACTTGCATATTGATTTAATGCTTAGTTTGGAAATTTTTGAAAAAATGCTAAAAAATTATTTTCTAGATTAAATTCCATTTAGATTTTGATGTATATAGACGAAGGGTGATGGAAACACCCTAGATTTTATGGTTTTTTGTTTCCGTGTAGGCACGGGTCTATGAGTAGATGTTGCGGTTCTCATGCATTCTACGACGAGCACATGTCCCCAAGTAGGAGCCAGATGTTATCCCCATTTTGTGGGATAACTAAGGAGATGATGTCTCGAGGCCCCCCGGTTGCAGATATGGAGTTTTGAGCTACCACATAACTAGCAGTGTCCACTTGCACATACAGAAGCCCTCTCTATCACCACATTTTGATCCATTGTCAGTGCATCCACCACACCAGCTATCTTATGGAAGGCATATGGGTCTTTCTCCTTGGGAGAGTGACTAGTACCTACTATAATTTTGGGCATATGGGGTCAATTTAGGATTCCTTTGGAGAGAAATGGTGGATTTTCTAGTGTGATACCTTAATGTTTTTAACTACTAACCCTAGGATATCCTCCTAAAATATTAAGCATAATTCAAGGAAAGATTCTTCACTAGTAACCTTCCAAGAGCTTTGATCATAAGGGTTTGTTCCATAATAATCCAAGAGAATGCTCAACCAACACTAGAGAAACAACATTACACTTAAATGCATTCATAAACAAAACCGCAGGATGAAAAGAGACCACTTTCTCAAGGAATATTTCATCCATCAAAACCCTAGCAATGACCATCCATGTAGTAGCAAACAATCCACAAACACATATTCTCCAAAAAAAATCTCTAACTAGCCATCCATAACATTTTTGACATAAGCACGACCTCCCATATGACATTTCAAAGAGATTTTTTCGAAGCCTTTGATGACAATGTAGATGGCGCAGTGTACTTTGCAAATAGATCAAGTCTTAAACCTTTGGGAATGGGCACCATCAGGCTTAAGTTTCCTGGACTCTCAAACTTTCTTTTACATAATGTAATCTATTCATGAGCTGCAGAGGAGCTTGTTGTGCCTTGTGCACATCAGAAAACAAGGCCATTCTATTTATATGATCGGTGGAAAAGTTGATATAAGGAAGGATTCCAATAACATTCTTGTTATTGCCAGAATGGAAGATGGAAGATTGTTGAAGCTAAATGGGACATATGCCCATACACACGTTGTTGTTGTTGGCACGGAATTGATCAAACCAGGGTCCTTCTCAGGTTACCAACAAAAGGCACTGAGTAGTCTAGAGCGTTGGCATTTTCATCTCCTCTGAAGAGAATAAGTCTCACCCGAAGCGCAACCAAGACAAGATGATAGGGAAGGGAGAGGAGAATACTTAGGTGGGTTCCCAGAATCTTCAAAGTTCACCATGATCTTGCATAAGACAGACTAACCACATAAAATATCTGAATATATTCATACTGGAAACAAAGACAATCAAGTTGTGGAAGCATTTGTAAACAAAGACAACTCATTGATCTTATCAAACATAAAGAAGTAAAGTACATAGATGATTTATAATCATAAACACAGAATGACACCGTATATTTCAAAATTTTAGGTCCTTCCTTTTATATAATCAAAAAATCTTCTTGGATATAAACTCAAATATACAAATCAATACTATGTTACAATTTTCTGGCTCCATACTCGTGTCTCAGAGCTCTATCAACCCTTTTTCCCAAAATGTATACAAGTTACAATCACAAAACCTTTAATATGTTTGTGCCCTCTATACCATCTATGATAAAACCCAAAAACCAACCAACTACACCCAAACCTTTTACAATCATATTTATCTCATACATATAGGATGAGTGGGATGTTTTGGCTTTAGACTCCGCATGCTTTCTTGTTCTTGTTCTCTTGTAATTGTTTTTGCCTCGCTGGTGTTGCGCTATCCCTTTTCGCAACCATTTATGTTTCTTTGCTTGCTCCACTGTCCAGCTCCTTTGTGGCTTGTGCAACTCATGTTTGACCAAAATTGGGACTATAGTCCTCCTTGAGAAACTTCTAACCAAAAACGAAGGGCCCAACAGGTTCTGACCACAATCCTTAAATCACCCTCGAGTCAAGTCCTTGGCTCTTTCACGGCTTCTAGGAGTGTCTGTTGCTTTCCTTTGTCCTCTGTATCTGCTTTGCTTTGCTCTTCTGCTTGTGCTTTTTCCTTTTCCACCTCTTCAAACGAAAGGCCCAACTATGGGACCATCTCTAAGGCCCACTTTCTGACTTCCTGGAAACCCCCAATTTGATCCTGCCACTTCCTGACAAGGAGTGAGGCTTCAGCTACAAACTATTGAGTCGCATATGTAATGCATCCTTTAGGATTGGATGCGACTAGAGATTTCCATTCAAAATCGACTGTAGCATCTGCCTGATGCATCTACATGTACATTGTCTGAACGACAGGTCGAAATTCACGCAACTCCTTCTTGGCTACTAATTGTGTTTCAAACAAAGCATTCAGCTCATTGTCTTCTTGCTAGATCTGATCGAATTTCTCCTGCTACTCCAACGGATCCATGGTGACCGCAACTTCCTCATTGAGCAACTATATTCATGCATGCACATCCTCCACAGTTTGGTTGCGCCTTGCAATAATTCCCATCCAATCGCTAACTTCGCGAAATATCCTTGTACATTCGCTTGTACGTTGTGCAGTGTTGCTCTGGCATTGTTTCCTTCCAACACTACTTTCTCCATCTGCTCTTGCATCTTTCTGGGTTGTTGCTCTGCTTCCCACTGGCTCTCCCCAAGTTGTGCTTCTAAGTTTTCTGCATGAATGGCCAGTTGTAACCATGCTCCCTGGAGGAGCTTGATCTGATGCTTCGACTCTCCTGCGGCACTGGACTCCAACAGTTGAGGTGCTTCCTTCCTTATCTTTAGCCAGGTTTTGACAATCTTCTCCTGGACTCTTTAAAGTTTATGCTCCACCTAGACCTTGGCGTATTCCTCCTGTGTCTTGCGTGCTTGGGAAAGCAACGCTTCCTCCCTTGCAAACTCTGCATCCCTTTCAGTCTGTTGGAGCCTCTGCTCCAGTTTATCAGTTGAGGCTCTAATCATCTCAACCAATTGTGTTGTTGGCCATTGTGCGAGGTCAAAAAAATAAGGGGTGGCCTCCCTGGGTACTCGGACCTGCAGTGGGAGTCCATTGGTCGTTCAATTCTTTGAAGGTGTCTCCACCTCCTCTTCTCTTGTAGATGGTCCTGAGGGAAGTCTCAACCTCAACGGCGATGTCAGTAAAGTTAGTACTTTTGTTCTGGACAGGCAGAGATGCATCAACTTTGCGCACTACTGTGGGTTTTGGAGTACCAACTCCATTTGTGCCTACAACGACATTGCACCTTGTCCAGATGCCATATCAGGTTCCTGCTAAACCTCTAGTATCTTTGTCTCTTTCTGGACCTCATCTTCTCAAGTTGCACTCTATTCAAGAGCACTCTCAACCTTGGTCGTTGAGGGAGTGCATCGAAGACTTAGGACTTGCGGCTTTGGTACAGTTTGCATCTTCGTTGAAGATGGAGTGTCGTGAATTGACACAAAGGGTATGTTGTGTTGGCTCTGGGATTCAAGGTTTGGCCCACTAATTTCTAGCCTATGTTCAGGTAGCTCGGGGTTTGGACTAGTGAGTTCTGGTCTCTGCTCGGGTATCTCTGGGGGGTCCAACTGCATGGGTTCTAGGTTGGTGGTGTTGGATTACTGAGAGGGGGGGTGAATCAGTAATAGTGTAATTATAATCTTTTTTCTTCAAATGTTATATCAATGTATAACTATTATCCAATAATGAGCAGTAAAAAATAAACAATCACACACATACACAGTACACCAGTGTTTTATGTGGAAACCTAAATCGGGAGAAAACCACAGAATGCTTTTTCTTATATGTCTTGAAGAATTACATTCATTGGAAGCACCAACTT
>SNQJ01S0055971.1:0-15087 GCA_010110895.2 Picea sitchensis
AGGTATTATCTACCCTATCTTCAATGTTTATATGCCTAATAATTACTAGGAAAAGAGGGAGTGTTGGGAAATGCTAATGAAAATTAAAGAGTTAGGAGTACAAGAAAACTGCATTCTAGAAGGGGATTTCAACACAACACTTCATCGAGGGGAAAAAAGGGAGGCTCCTCTATTAGGAATCAGTTTCGGGAACATATGGAGGATTTGATCTCGAACCTAGATCTGTTTGACGTCCAACCCTCCAAAGGGAAATATACTTGGAGTAATAAAAGGACATGGGTGGGACACATAGCCTCCAGGCTGGACCATTTCCTCATCCATAGCCCTCTTCTCTTCCACCCTCTCTCCATCTCCTCCCGAATAGTGTCTTGGGGCATATAAACTCACCTCCCAATAGCCCTTTCCCTTGTAAAAGAAGAAAACCTGGGTCCCATTCCTTTCAAATTCAACCCTTTGTCGATGGACTCACCAAATTTCCTCCCCCTAATCTCGTCGATTCCGGCTACCTGGGTGGATGGAACCCCTGTGTATATTTGGGAGCAAAATCTAAAAAAGGAAAAGCAAGCAATAAAGGATTGGGCCAAAGCTTCCTTCAATAGCACAAAAGAAGAAGTAGAAAGACATAAAAAGAAGTTAGAAGATATGCACATTGATATGGACAATAGTGAAATACAAACCAGACACCTAGAGAAGGAGAAAAAAAACTTTCAAAATTACATAAGGGAACTCCATAACAAAGAAAAGGAATGGAGACTAAAATCCAGAGCTTTGTGGCTCCAAGCAGGAGACAAAAATACCTCATTTTTCCATAAGCAGGAGAAATCAAGACATCACAAGAAAACAATGGAGGAAATTAAAAAACCTACATGGGAAGTAATTAATTCCTTTGAAGAGATAAAAAAGGAAGCATCCTCCCATTGTAAAAATCTCTATACCCAGGATGGAGAAGATAATAAAGAACAGAGTATGCAGCTCATGCAACTGATCTCCCAGTTGATAAAGGATTAGGATAATCAAGAATTGACAAAGGTAGTCACAAAAGTGGAAGTTAGAATGGTTGTCTTCCAATTCGACCTAGATAAAGCTCTTGGGCTAGATGGATTCACTCTCCACTTCTATAGAAATGGTTGGGAAATCATTAAAAAGGACCTGCTTCGTATGATCAGATATGTCTAAACTACCTACAAGCTAGGAGGAGCCATCAATACCTCCTTTCTTGCGTTGATCCCTAAAGTTAAAAATGCAAACACTTTTGACTGTTTTCTCCCCATTTCACTATGAAATGTATCCTATAAGATTCTCACAAAAATTATAGCCAATAGGATAAAAGATTTGCTCCCAATGATAATTCTCCCAAATCAAGGGGCTTTGTGGCCAAAAGACAAATATGGGACAACATAATTTTGGTCCAGGAAGATATCCACACCAGTGTTACAAATAACAAAAAAGGAATGATAATCAAAATTGATATGGAAAATTCCTTTGATCGAGTGAAAAATGAATTCCTCTTTGAAGTGTTAAAAAAAATGGTTTTAACAACTCCTTCATCTCTTGGATCAAGGCTTGTATCTCATCCCCTTGGATAGCGCCTTTAATAAATGGGCGCCTAGCTCCATTTTTCCAAGATACAAGAGGATTTCGACAAGGATGTCCTCTCTCTCCTCTGTTGTATATTATTATGGAAGAAACTCTAAACAAAAGTCTGGAACAAGAAAGAGCCACCAAAAATATTCCAGGATTGAAAATTTCTAGGGGCATCGGAAGAATAAATAATTCACAATTCGTTGATGACACTCTTATTCTTGGAGGAGCTTCGCAAACAATGGCCCAAAGATTCAAGATAGTCTTGGACTAGTACGAAAAATATTTGGGGGGACTTATCAACAAACATAAAAGTCAAATTTACGCCTGGAACATAAAAGAGGGAATAATGGCTAGAATAGTCAGCATCCTCCAGTTCTCATTCTCGACAGACTGGAAATACTTCAAGTATCTAGGAACCCTCATTAGTATTAAATCCCTCTCTGGGGAGTCTTGGCAGGAGATTCTCCAAAAACTCAAAGACCAATTTGATATTTGGGGAGAAACGTGGCTAAATCCAGCAGGCAAGGTCATCTTAATAAAGTCAGGTTTATCTTCCTTTCCAATTTTCCAATTTTCATCCCTCTATGCTCCAGTGGGAATCAAAAAAGAATTGGCCAGAATTACCAGGAAATTTATTTGGCAACGAGGCAAAGACAATGATTTTTTTTCCATATGGTAAACTGGTCTATCATTTGCACCCCTGAATAAAATGGGGGACTAGGTATTCGAGACCTGGAAAGAATAAACTTAGCACTGGGGGCCAAGCTAATTTGGCATGTAATTATTGGTGAAAAAGAATGGTGGAAAAAATAAATATGCAATAAGTACCTATCCAAAGTAAGAAAAATATGTTTGGAGGGTGTAGACCTTGGGCAATCAACTTGCCCCATCTGGAAGCTAATTCAGGCGTTTGTGCCACTAATTCAATCCCACCTCAAATGGAACCCATAAAATGGAAAAGAAATCAAGATATGGGAGGATAAATTCTCATAGATGGGGGTACTTTCTAGTATTCCTTCACTGAACCATTTCAAGCTTTGGCTATCCTCTATTGGTAAATCCACCCTCTTTGATACATAAAATTGACACAAGAATGGCAATTGGGAAAGATGGAATCTGGGTGATGTCCCTCCCCTCCTAAGAGACGAGGCTAAGCAGTTCCTTCGGGTGATCTTTGGAAATGCCCCAGTCTTCTTCAGTCAAAAGGATAGAAACATATGGGGGAAAGCAGGGTACACAATGAATATGGACCACAAGTAGTTCCTAGAAGATTGTGATATGCCAAACAAATCCGCCATCTGGAAAGAGATATGGAGCCCAAACATCCTCCCAAAGATAAACATCTTTTGCTGGAAATTGGATCATAATAAACTCCTAACATGCGAAAACTTGAAAAAAAGAGGTTATATGGGATCGTTTAGATGTGTCATGTGAACCAATAGCTTGGAAAGAACTGATCATTTGTTCCTAAATTGCAATTTCACTAAACAGGTGATGAACAATAACTTCCTAGAATTAGTCCCCCAAATCTCAAGGCTGGAAAGCAGCAGAAGTTTGATTGGTAAATGGGGAAAACACTACAAAGTCTCACTTCATAGGAACCCAAACCTAATTCGAGCTTGGACGGCCTCGATAAAATTTGTATGCTGGCAAGAAATAAAATAAATTTCAAAGAAAAAACCACATCCCCCCTTATAGTTGCGATAAATGCAATCAGCCAACTGAGGGAGTTGATCTCGTCCAGGAAAGAAAAACTTCGGGCATGGGATCTTTTGAGAACTGAAGAATAAGCTTGGTTAACCAAACTAAACCTCTCGAAACCTCCCCTCACCTGCTTTCCAAGAAAGAGTTCATGTTGGCAGCTTCATTTTTCACCTCAAGAGTTCAAAAGTTGGCTAAACAATCAAACGAGTCATGTTCTATGTTTCGATGGCACTTTTAAAGGGAACCCAGGGAAGGCAAGATTGGGAGGGGTTATGTTCAGCCCTAGAGGACAAAGACTTCTAACTTACTCATGGAATCTAGGCATAACCACCAATAACTTAGTAGAGGCATATGTAATTTTTAAAGCGGCTCAAATAGCAAAGGATCATCAAATCAACCAGTTGATCATCCTAGGGGACTCCAAGACGATAATAAGGTACTTCATCAAAAACACAATCCCAAAGAACTCAATTCTGAAAATAATCATAGATAGAAATAGAGTCACACTTTCTTCTATGCTCCCCACCTTCTATCATATTCGACGATCAAACAACGAGAGCGCAGACGAACAGGCTAATAGATCCATAGGCAGAAGCACCGATCATTTGGAAGTATTGGGAAGGACCGAGTTCCTAGCACCTCCATAACATCTCTCTAATTATCCAGCACACTTGGGTCCGAGCTCCACCTGGAAGCCTCCTCCACGTGGCTCTCCTGTGTAAAATCTCTTCAAATCAACCTCCCGACAAGCCTGGGGGATCAACGTACTTAGCTAGATTTCAGGTCATGAGAATTGGTATGTCGCAACTTGTGATTATGGATCTCTTATGCCGAAATATTTTCACTCCCCTTGGGAACCTGCATCTGAGGTCACTCCCACCTCACACTTTCTCCTTTCCCCTCACCCCTCCATTAATGACATACAAGATAACGAACTATGAAGAGATTGAAGTAAGGCTCCATAGCATGAAGATGTTGGTAGAGCATGATACCTCCCCTCTTGAGCATCACTTCCACACTCCCTCACATTCAATAATGGAATCCATAATGGAATTTTAGGATGGGCAGAGCCTGGTACATTGTCTTTGCATCCACAAGAAGTTTTTGGAAATAAAAAGTTTGTCCGGTGAGGGGAAATGCACCGAAAATTCAAGCCATAATTTAGAGAGAAGCTATAGCAGGTATGATAGAGAAGAAAAGGAAGAGGTAAGGGACACGGCTCAAGTGTGCTACGACAACATCAACTCACCTAGAGGATATAACATGGATCGCAACCGAGGAAAACTTAAACATGGAGAAAGGAATAGGATCCAATAGGAATTGGGCAATCTAAGCATCAATTCAACTCAGAGAGAAGTGAAAACTGACAGAACTTCAAGATCCCAATGACACACTCAAGATAGATACCCAGGTAGCAGCATTATCAGAGCAGACGCATACCACACCAAAAATATCAGGAAAGATTCAACAGCCATAGGAACCGCTATAATGGATCAGCGTCCAGGACAGGAAAACCAAAAGGAGGAGATGGTGGAAGTCAATTTCTTCACCACCCAGCAACTGGCCCTGAGGTTTGTTTCCCACAGTTCCACTCTAAGCTTCACGATGGAAACCTTGTCTCAGCATCAAGCCCTGATAAACTAGCTCCAAGATGAGGTCGATTTCCTAAGAAGACAAGGTGAAATATTAGAAGAATTGCATGGAACCAGAGCTCATGATCTCACAGGGCAAAGCCAAAGCAAGGAGTATGGGAGAAGAGTCAACCCATTCCTACCAGACATGAACATCACCCTGGAAATGCCTCCAGAATAATAACGAGGCCCCGAGGACAAGAGTTAGTAAGAATTGCAGATAGTTTTTCAAAATTCTTGTAAAAATGGCTATGTCTAGTAAACTCCAGGTGTAAGCATTATCTAGAACTGCTTGTTATTCTAGCTTCCAACAATAATTTTTTTGGATAGTTCCTTGTAGTAAGCTATCATAAATCCTTGTAGTTGGTTCCCTTAACCAACACCCCTTTTTGTAAACTGCGACTTCGGTCGTGTCTTTTATATATTAAAAACAAATTCAGTTTCTGTAAAAAAAAAATAATAACAAGCTACAAGAAATTTCGTTTGAAGAAAAAAATTGTATTTATGTATGTTTTACGCTAGTAATGTTCCTCGTTTAAGCTAGGGGACGTT
This sequence comes from Picea sitchensis, assembly GCA_010110895.2. Taxonomy (NCBI): domain Eukaryota; kingdom Viridiplantae; phylum Streptophyta; class Pinopsida; order Pinales; family Pinaceae; genus Picea; species Picea sitchensis. Next base: position 5,472 of record SNQJ01S0055971.1, read on the forward strand.
ACAAAATAGTATCAAATATTTTGTTCCAACATCATACTCGTATGGGCCAAAGATCAGCATGAAGTTAGTAAATTCATTATCTCAACATTTGGGTTGTGTCAAATTGGGGAAGAAGCCAAGTTAGAAATTTTCACGATGGTCGCGAGATGGAAAATAAAGAAAATTAGCTGAGTGAAGAAAGGAATTGCATGCGCTAAATATTGGTTCTATGTAGTGTAAAATTGGTATTGTGCACACATGATATTAGTGTGTGATATAAAATGTTGCACACACTAGATGATTGGTGTGTGGTACAAAACGTTGTGTGCACTGGAAATTGGTGTGTGGTATAAAAATTTGCACATACTGGATGCTGGTGTGTGGTATAAAAAGTTGCACACACTCGATATTTGTGTGCGGTTTAAAATGTCACGTGCACTGAATATGGGTGCATGATGCACATTGAATATTGGTGTGCAGTATAAAAGTTGTGTGCATTAGATGTTGGTGTGCGATATACAAAGTTGTGTGCACTGGATGATCGATGCATGGTGTTATCACATATAGTTGTCAAAGGGTCGCAGGACGACCAAGTCCTTTGTTGCATAGAAGCGTCCAAATGCAACATTCAAAGTAGCTCATTTCAGGCTTAAAATACAGGCAGTGGGTGAATTTAATTTTCAAATGGCGGAGATCCTAAGAGAAGTTTAGATCAACGACAATCATTCATTCGGAATGTAAAAGTTGTGCAAGGTTTAAAGACCGGGTGGAAGCCCCGGATTTTCATATCAAGAGCTGTGTGTCCTCCAAAAAGGATGATCATGATTTACTTCAGGAGTTCAGGCTTCGGAAGTTCATCTTCCCCACTCCTACTTTCCTCCGAATTAATTTATTCTGGAGTAAATAGATCTTTTTGTCACGTGTCCTTCTAGATTGGACGGTCATGATTTACTTTGGGAGTTCGAGCTTCGAGATTTTTGTCATATCCACTCCTGATTTCCTCCAAAGTACTTTTTCCCTAAGTTACAGATCAAGCACCATGCGTCCTTCTCTAGTGGATGACCACGATTTACTTCAGAGTTCGGGTTTCGGGAGTTTTGGCACTTCTCCTCTCGATTTTCTCCAAAGTGATTTTCACGGAGTGCACATATCTTTGTCGCATTTCTATGCCATCAACACCCAAGGTTTCAACTTCATATCTCTTTGGTGCTTCAGGAAAATCTCAATCAACGACTCCTCCATCCCCTCGCTCCCGAGTACGCGGATCTCTGTCATGTGTCCATCTCCATCGGATGATCATGATTTACTCCAGGAATCTAGGCTTCGAGAGTTTTATCTTCTCCCCTCTCGCTTTCATCTAGAGTGTTTTCTCCCGAAGTCCACAGATCCCTGCCATGTGTCCTCCTCAGATCAATGGTCGTCAGAGCTCCACCTCTACATGCAGACTGCCGCCGAGCTCCAAGCGTCGAAGACACTTGGCACCCATCAGTTCCGACGCGTGGGGCTCATATGTTAGAGACACATGGCATCCATCTAGTGCTGACACATGACACTCATTTCAAGAATTTTTGGACATGTCTTCAGCCTATTATCGAGTGAAACATGTCCCCCCTCCATCCATGATATGTCAGCTTAGTGACATCAAGCCGCCACGTCAGTTGTGGGAGATCATCCTCTAGGAAGCCTTCTTGTTCAAGTGACAATATTAGCGCCATCTCCAAGCATGGTTAGAATGATCCTAAAGTTGGCAAGTGGATAAACTTTAGCAGGGGCGCTAAATTGGTAGGGTTTCCCAGATCACAGAAATCGACTAGATCAATGACCACGCTTCATTGTGGGGATGCAACTTGCTCGAGCGTTAAAATCCTTGAGTGGTCCTGTAATCGAAACCATGGTATAGTAAAAGAGCCACATGGAAGAAGGTGGTGAATTGTGGGCTCAAAATCAGTGTGCATCCAAGCCACTTATGTCGGCCCCACAATCATTTGCTTATATAACAAAAAATCCAAGAGCATCATGTGGTCACCCCCTGGGCATTAAGCCTCATTGTGATCCAGAGAAAGAAAGAAGTTAATGAAAAAGGAGTGGTGGTTGAAGCCTTGACTCACTCCATAAATATAAGGCATGGAGGGTCTGGCCGTGGAGACAAAACTTTCAGCCCGAGGTACCCCTATGGATGGTTTTCCCTGTAGGCCCATGCTGATCTGAATTTGCGTCTGACAGGAGGAAACACACATAGTCTGACAGAAGGCTGCATAGATGTAAAGCTTTGAATGAAATGGCTAGATCACACTCCTGGCAGCTGTGAACTGATCCAACTATAAATAGATATGTTCAAGATTTTGTAAAGGTGGTCACCTGGTTAAGCAGAGCTCCCTATTTTGTAATATTTTGATAACACAATTGTTCTCTGGTTTTGTATGAGATTTGAGACTTTCGCATTAATAGAAGTCATTTTATTTCATCAGCTTGTTTAATCTGTGTTGAAACACTCATGCATGGAGGATCCATATGAGGGTTGTAGTCATATTGTAATGTAGGTTTGATTATAGTATTGATGTGACCAGTTTCAGTCAGTTTCTTTGTTATCTTGTTTCTTCTTATGCTGAAATGCTCATGCATGCAGGATCCAGATGAGTTGTTGTAGTCACACAGTAATGGATGTTTGATTATTATGTTATTGTGACATATTTCAACATCTGAAACATAAGTCCAAGAGTGCTCTTGTGCCTGAGTTTTTCTTCACCAATATGCTTGAAAGTTGGATGCCCATGGCAGACTTGTTCACCTTTCTCACTAAGTCTTCCCTATGCTCACCTTTAACCTTAAAACACTGACTGAAGTTAAAGAGGACCTCATTTCCCTATGCATTTTGTGTCCAGTTTCTGTGTTAAAACATTCTTGACTGAGTTTTGTCTGTTTGACATCCACTCATAAACCTACCTCCACAAACATTTTTTATGGGTATTGGGACTATCCTCTTACAGTATGAGGGTGACTCTCATTGCTAACATTCATGGCATCATTTCTGGGGAATGGAATAACGAAATATATTTCCCTAGGAGAATGACAACGATCATATCTGATCTTTGATTGTGAACAAAGACCATACACATTTAGACTGCATATCATTCACCTGGCGACTCCATGGTTAAAGAATCAAGTGGCGACTCCACAGTTTTAAGAAGTCATATTTTTATATGGATTCCATCTTGGCTTGGAGGTTTTATCCTTTTAATTTCTCTGTTGTTCCTGGTTTTCCAAATGTTGTTCCTACTAGAGATGAGTGGGGTGAGTTTTTGCATAGATTTAGAGAACATAGAGATGACAACCCTGCTGAGCATTTGCTTGATTTTCATGAACTCATGAATCAGTGGGGAATACATAATGAGGATGTACTAATGAATATTTTCATGTACTCATTAGAGGGATATGCTCGTTATTGGTATCGATCCTTGCCTCCTGCTAGCATCTCCTCCCTGGAAGAGTTTCATGCAGCTTTCAATATGCATTGTCAAAAGTTTTATTCCTTTGAGTTAATTTGTCATAGCTGTTGTGAGGAGTATAAAGAATGTGTTTAGGATATAGTTGATTCTTATGAAGGATGTGAGAGTGAAGAAGATGCCTTGGATGAGGAATCGACTCTTTCTCTCCCTTATTCATCTACATCGGATGAAATTTTTGTTTGTTTCTCTTATGAAGAAAATGCAGAGGATATTTCTTTTCTCGAAACAGATGTTTTTGGCAGTCCTACTTATGATGAAGAATTTGTTTCAAATACTAACCAAAAACAACCAATTTTTTATGAATATCCCAGTGAAGATGATGAAGAGTAGAGTTTTTTCATGGTTTCTTTGGAACCTTGTAGCACAGTTCATGTATATGATAATTATGGATCTGATCCTTGGGAGATCCATGAAGGAGAAACGAAAGAGCTAAATGTCCAACTTATCTCATCTCCATTACTTATAAATGAGAAGCATGTTAAAGAGAAACATCCATTCATTGATATACATGAGAAGATCTCTTGCCATTAACTAGCAGACGTTATCAGAGAATGCAAAAGAGAAGTGAATCATCAAACCTCCATTCACCATGCTTGAACCTAGACCTGCGGACAATATCAAACAATAGGTGAGCAGTTATGAAATAAAGGAGGTAATTTATTACCAGTTGAGCATGCCTTATTATAAATTTTATGACCCTGTGGGGTTGTATATGGAGTTGAGTTTTCCAAAATCATTGGATCCTGCAAAATTATTCATCTTATCATCATTTGGGGGTATTGTCAGTGATCCAAAACATGTTTTATTTCCGTTGTCATACTTCCCTTACCTTTTGTGGATCATTTGCAGTGAAGACAAGAATTATATCACCAGGTAGTTTGGGTGGCTATGGTGGAAGTTTTGTTTCACCTAGCACATTGTAAAAAGTCAGTTAGTCTAGGATTGTACATAAATAATCTCCTTTTGGATCATGTGTGTTTGTTTTATTTTTTGTAAGTAGAGTAGTGTACATGTCAGTCTGTCTCCTTCAACAAATGTATTTGAGCTCGAATCCACAACCCAACAGCTAAGGCACTGGAATTGTTCTTTCTTGGAAGATTTCATGAAGCATGCCATCCACTGTGGAGCCAAATGTTATCACATATAGATGTCAAAGGGTCGCAGGACGACCAATTCCTTTGTTGCACAGAAGCGTCCCAATGCAGCATTCAAAGCAGTCCATTTCAGGATTAAAATACAAGCAATGGGCGTATTTATTTTTCAAATGAAGGAGATCCCAAGCGCAGTTTAGATCAACGACAATCATGCATTCGGAATGTAAAAATTGTGTGAGGTTTAAAGACTAGGTGGAAGCCCAGAGTTGTAGATCAAGATGTTATCGCTCTGTAAATTCCCAGAGGTTGTCAGAGTAGAAGAAATTTTCCAGAGGTAACTTTATCCAAACACTTCGAAACTGGAATCTAGCCCTACCAGCTTCAGAGAAAGATCTCTCTATATGATTTAGATATGTTTTAACTTTGAGATATTAGGCTAGTTAAATAAAATAAGATTGAATGGTTTGTTTTTGTTTTTGTTAAGTTGGCTGAAAAGGGTTTTACGCCTCCATTGGGCTATGGGGTCTGTATTATAAAGATAGAGATCTAAACAGAAATTAAAAGATTATTTTCACAGGGCAAGATAATGCATTCATTGGATTCTTTAGCAGTAAAGTGATGGATAGCAGAAAAGACGAGAATATCTATTAAAGTAAAAATGCATTTAAGAATTTCTTCACTATAATATCAAAAAGATAAACATTAAGATCTTTCAAAGTCGGAAACATGGTATACAAAGATAAATCTTGCAACATGTGCTACTTTTAAAAGATTAGATTAGAAAACAATATGGTAACTGAGCGAGAGAAACATTTAACACAGAAAAGTAAACATCACCAATGAATAACACGCGAGAATCCTGTGAAACATCCCTTTGTATTATTGGAAGATCTCCTGATGAATAATTACAGTCTTTATGGCTTACAGGACGTAAAGATCAACCCTCGATACTTCAAAGTTTAAAGTATTTATAATCAAAAATTACATACGATCCTATCATTAAATATCAGTACGTGGCAGTTCTAAATTTAGCTAACTAACTCAACAAGATACAAAAATTCAGAAACTGTTTGATGATGTGTTGAAATCTTCATGTTGATTTCTGGGGTAAACCGTTGCTGAGTCCTCTGCACGACTTTGTCTGATTGGATTGTTGATTAGGCTTGGACACCTAAGCTCTTACTCAATCAAATTGCATAGCTCTTCCCATCGAAGATGACTAGGAATGATGACTTTGAGTAGTCTTCGGTATAGTTCATCCATCTCTGTATACTTGGCAAAAGTTGGCCTGACGATGAAAATATATTAGATCTCGTGTTGTATGTTGATGTCTGACTGCAAAGCTTCTAAGAACGCCTTGCCCGTTATACAACCCTGCATTCCCGAGAATTTCGAGCTATCTTTGGCCACTGTGGCTAGCTTCTTTTTATAATCAGAGAGTGTCATTAACTTGTCATATATGACCCTTAAGCCAGGGAGGCCTTTCTTCTGCAGAGCTTCAATTTTGCTGAAAACTCTTTGCACTCCTGTGTCCATAATCTGGACCTTTTCCTCCAGCTGTAGCATTAGTCCTCTTTTGGTCAGAACCCTCTTGACCTCAAGGATGGTTTCCGTCCTATCTTCAATCTTCAACTCCTCTAACTCTTCTCTAGTTTTTTAATTCAGAAATTTAATGATCTCAGTGGATTTTGCAGGCATCTCTCTCAATTCTCCTCTTATTCTCTCAATAGCCCGCTTGCTTCTTTGCACCAGTTCATTTTGCTCAAACATGATTTGTACCATAGGCCATATTTCATTTATGGATTTGGAGATATCCAACCAGACACTTTCCTTGGCCTCAACTAGTGTTTTGTCTTCCACTGTTTGCTTTTGAAGCTGTTGTAATTCCTGTTTGAGCTTGTCTGATGTTTGTTTCTCCATGGAGTAACTGGTTTGGTAAGAAGACTTGAGTTCCTGAAGGTTCTCAACCTCCTTTTTAAGTATTCCAATCTCTGTCTCTTGCAAGTTCATCTCCTCCATGGAGTTTTACAATTCTATTGTCTTCTCCAGAGCTATTAGTGGAGTTGTCGAGGGAATTTATGCGGAGAGTATTTCTGCTGTAGATGTTGTGCTTACTCTTGTGAGTGGAACTGCACTCAATGGAATGACTTCCATAGGCTTTGATTGTTCCTTCTCTTTCAATAACCTTTCCAGTTCTTCTTCCATCTCTTTCAACTATGTATTCTACTCCATGATCAACTTGAGCATCTAATCCTTTTCCCCTTCTGTCTCAGCTATCTCCTTTGCCTGTGCATCTTCCATTGGTGGCAGTTTCAACTGTTTCCTCGGAGATGTTATATTGGCATTTTTCTTTTTTAACATATCCTTGACTACTTTAACATTCGAGGGGTCATGCCTGATCTTGAGGACCAATTCTTCCAATGTCTTGATTTTGTTATCCTTTGCAAAGGATGATATCTTTTCTAATTTTAGTTGTGTCTGAACATTTCTTAGAGATATCTGTAATTTAGCAACCATAGTAGAAGCATTTGCCAAAGTGGAGAAAACCATTTCTCCAATTTGCCTTTACAGATCCATCTGATCAGCGGGATGCACATCTCTAGTATGAAACTCGAATGTTGCTCTTTTGTAATCAGTGATGGCTTTTGGGTCCGACGCCTGTGCCTGCAGAAAAGCCATGTGCATTCTACCCTTCTTTGTATTGAATGCAGACAACAGTCTGTGCTATGTCGTTGATGTCTGTTTCCAAAACTGAGCATAAGTACTATTGGTCAGCAACTGATTTTTCTTTTTGATCAGGTCATACTTCTCAAAAACACTCAACTTTGGTCCTACTTTACTTGGTTGGTGAACTAGTGGAGTATCCATAGGCTTCTAGGACGAAATTGTAGACATGATCTATTTGTTGCTTGTGTTGAGAAGTGACCGATCATCTTTCATAGTTGTAGTGGATTGGATTTCCTTTTCATCATCCATGTCAGGTGTATGACTAGCTTTTGGCCTTTTGGTGTGTAATTGGAAATCTTCAGCCGAGACTTCAATGATGGAAGGTGAAGTATCCTTCCTGGATATTTTCTCTTTGGGAACCTGTGGTGTAGTTGTCTGTGAGATGGTGACCGAAGGGTCCTGCTGTTATATCTCTACCAGAGTGTTCGGCTCCCATTCTGTTTGATTTGTGAACTTCTCTATCTCGGGCTTGGGTGTATAAACATATGGAATATTTTTATTTTTAACCCTCATCTCAGAAATTATCCCACACGAATCATAGTGCCATATGAAACTAACATGAAACTTCATTTCTTTCAATAGTTTGTCTTCTTCCTCCCCAATGCCTCGGCTATTACAGATGAAAGACCCTATTTTCCCTTTAATTCTAAGTTGTTGTTTCTTTTTAAGAGACACAAAATGTATGTCATCGGAGTTAATCAATTTCCTTATGTAGCCCAGGGAAAATATCCTTACGGGCAGATGCTTGGGCAGTTTATATGGAGCTAACTCATATCCATATACTCTGATCTCAATGTGGTTTTGGTAAAGATACCAATCTCCAGTTTTTGCAAGGTATGAGAGGTGTAAGATCCTCTGAATCTCCTCATTTATTCTTGGTTCAGGTATGCCACTGAGCATGCTCACCACTGGGTGGTAAAACTACTCGATAAACTGTTTGAAACTGAACTCTGTGGAATTTTGTCTGAGTAGCGGAGTCCAAGATCTTACCGCCTGCGCCCTCCAATCTTTGTCCATTTTCTACATTGAAAAGGAGAACCTGCCCGCTTGAAAGAAAGTGAACATGTAAGCCAGTATTGAGGAATACTGAAACATGCCCTCTGTGGAGAAATTTGAAAACTACTCATGAATACTGTTTGCCCAGAAAGTGTTGTAGTTGAACTGAATGGTAGGTCTTTCTTCTGTGGAGAAAATGGACAGAAAACCCAATATGGGTTCATCCACCCATTGGTCTGAAAAATAACTGAGCAGAGCACAGATTGATGAAATGACTTGGTTTCCCTTCTCTGAGAACAGGGAGGAAGGATACGGGGGATTTGGCTTGGGGAGCTGGGCAACCTATGGGAGGAAAAGCTCGAAAATCTGGGCTCTCTGAGGGAAAGATAGTTCCTGGTACAACTCCATTATGACTTCAAGATTAAAAGGGGAGGCAGATTTAGTTCTGAGTATCTGCATCATATGATCAATGGCCTCTGGTGTGATGAAGAACAGAGTTTCTCCTGATGAAGATACTATGTCTCTATGGTTGGGGAGGTAATGAGCCTATCATTTGAGGGAAAATTCAGGGAAATGATGAACCTAGGAGAAAAGATACAGAGGAAGGTTGGACTCTTAGAGCCCAATTTCATCGCTCTGATCTAAGAAAGTGTCTTTAATCCATGACTGCAAATCCGAGAAGTCAAATTCGCACCTGGTGTCTGCGATTAAATGATCTTTATCAGCCAAATGGATCCTATCGAGATCAACAGGAGGCAGGAGGAAAGGATTTTCCTTGGCTTTTTCTTTCTTGGATTTTGGCGCCATCACTATGAAAATACCTGTAATTCAAACAAAGCGTTAGTGGGGATGACTGTGGTTTGGGACAACTGACTGAAACAGAGATAAAACCAGGATAAAATCTCTAGTGCGAGGACAAAGTAAGCAATGGGAGAATGAAAGAAAAGAGTAGTTTTGAGAAAATAGATACTCGTTGGGTGCGGGGGACAAATCAGCAGGCTAGCGGATAAGTTAGCCTATAATAAATGGCCAACAGATCTTTTAGAGCGTGAGATGGAAGGTAACAATGAATGATGAATATGATCGGGTGACATGGAGGGTGTTGATTGGGAACTGACCATGGTGAAGGGACTTGTAATGGGTGAACAGGGGGAATCGACTGACAGAGTAATGAGAAGTGACCCTTAGGGGAAAACAATGGAAAATGATGTCATGAGGAGACGGGGGTATGTCAGAAAATGGTAAGTGGTACTTGGAAGGAGTCTGGAGCAATGGATTCCTGCCACGTTAGAAAAGAGGACCTGCCAGAAAAAC